>RJWM01012908.1:0-55057 GCA_004363535.1 Dasyprocta punctata | reverse complement strand
AAGCCAGAGAGGGTCAGGTGTGTATGTATCCTTGTAAAACCCACATCATAAAGGTGATGTGTTCTCAGAACTCCATGTTCAGATGACTGAGACGAATTTTAAAGAGAAGTTTTCACGGCTAATGCATAAAACATGGTCCCCGCTGTCTCCCTCTTTAAACAGCTTTCTTTAAACAGTGAGCCGAAAGGTATCTCCCTTGTTACAGTGAATCCATCAGGGACCATATTTACATAGGGAATTTTACCTGGTGCTCTTGAACGGTTGGGGAAATATCAATTCGTTCAGCCTCCCAGCACCCTTGTGCGAGCTCAGTGAACACTCTGGCTTTCTTTCTTCTCCCCTGGTGCTCAGAGCATGGATCTGTGGAAAATGAACTTGGCAGAACCAGTGTTCCAGCTCATGCCTTCCAGGACTGCTGGCATGGGGCTGCCTCTGAGTCCCATTGGCCAAGTCACAGGGAAGCAGGTGGGTGGCACAGGTTTGGGGCTGGTGCAGTGCATGCCACCCTCGCCCTTACCACCCAAGTGCCCATCATGTTGATGCATAAACTACCGAGGAAGGAAGCTGGTGTCTAAGCAGCAATGGCACTTATAACAGGCACTGCATAATCTGAGTTGGGTTTCATGTTCAAAACTTGGCACAGGAGTCCCAGAAAGTCCTTGCAAGCCATGCTGGTGCTCTTGATGTTGCCCCTACAGCACTGATGAAGGTGCTGGGGCCTCAGGAGGTGAAATGTCTGACAGGAGCTCCACCTTCAGGAGACGAGTACTGTACCGACCTCCTGAGTGTCTCAGTGTACACTCCTGTCCACTGTCACTGTGTTTCAAAGGACCTTGAATGTGAACAGGGGCTTTAGGGGGGAAGAAAATGTAGGATGAACCTGTCTGACATATAAGTACCCACTGTATGCATTCAACAGACACCTCCAGTCTTGCTCTCTCCATCCATCCCATCCCGAACTCTTAGCTGGAGTGACTTTCCTTTTGCCCTACAGTTGTCTGGCCTGGCATGTGTGAAGCAACTGGCATGGAGGCTGCCACAGTGGATGGTTAGTGGAGCTTCCTTTTCCATCTACAGTACACAAACACACGCATGCACACACACACCCCAACACACCCTAAATTAATGATTCAATATATTTCTTCAGTGATGGAGCAGATAGATGGGGCAGAGTTATGGCAGTCACCAGTTTAAGTATGATTAACCATGTCATCAGAATCTGTTGGAAGTTTCAGTAAAGTATCAAAAAAGCAGAAGGGTCCATTAGTCCAGAGAGACTGAACACAGTGGTGGGTGGGCAGGGAGTGGTGAGAGGTGAGGACTGATCTGATGTTCTGCTGTGGAAAAGCTGACATGTTGATGCCCTCACACAAACCACCTGTGGCCTCAGAACCAGCAGGTATAACCAGAGAAAGCCTACACACATCCTTATCCTTTAGAACCAAACTCACACCTGAAACCTGGACCACAGCGAGTCCTCACGTGTAGTAGGTGTTGAATGAACTCAGGACAGATGTATGAATGAGGGTGGCTGGTGTGCTAGGGAGGATGATGGGGGCAAGGCCATTTGCAACTCAGAGATGCCAAGGTTCACAGAAGGGCAGAGGACCAGGTGAGAGCAATCAGGAGATCACACCTAGGGGCCTCTGCTCAGGAACCTGACACACAGCCCAGGGCTCAGAGCCAGATGACGAGCTCCTGACCATGCCCCTGAGACTCACTGAGAGGCGATGCTTCTTAATAGCACTTGTCCTGAGGGTCAGAGTTCAGGATGTCTCTCTCTCCAGCATGGAAGAAAAGCAACTGGGAAACAAACAGCTTTTATCAGACCCAAAAATTAATATGTGAACCAAAGCTAAAACTGCCAGGCATTCTTGGGCAGGGGAGGACAGAGACTTAGTGATGCTTCATGATTGACTGATTAAACCCAGCAGGAAGTCCTCTAGGCTAAGGCAGCGGGCTTGCCTGCCCTCATCCCCTGCCTGGAGATAGACACCTTTGTTTAAATCATGGCTCCTGACTTCCTAGTTATGTGACCAGAGGCAAATCACTTAACCTCTCTGAGGGCCTGGCCAAGAGGAATAATGAGTCCATTCCCCAGATGGTTGTGCAGATTCACTGGGACACTTTCTGCAAGTCAAATGCCTGGTCCTTGGGAGCATCTCAGTGAGCTGCAGCTGCTGTACATGGTTAATGGACACTTGTGTGCTCTCAGCCTGGCTTCAGTCTGCTGTCTGCTGCCTGCACTGCCTTCTGTGCCTCATAGCTGTCCTTGTCTGTGGGACCTAACTCTGGTAGGAGCGCCTGACCACCTCCAGGTGAGAAGAAACCCTCTCTGAGACCAGACCATTCTTTTTTAGCAGGAATTCTAGACTAGCACAACAGCCGAGAGCTGAGCTTTGCTGAGGGGTACTTATTTCTCTGTGGCTCAGTTTCTTCATCCCTAAAATGGGCAGAATGGCATGTAGACCTTAGGTCTGCGCTCCTGGTCTTCAGGAGGTGAGGAAGGTCATGTGCTCTGGGGACCCGGGTGGGAGGTGTCACCTCTGAGCACCCTTCTTCTCTGAAGTCAGAGAGTTAAGAGGCAGCAAGCAGGTGGGATGGACTGCCTCCTGCCCTCCAGGTCATCAGAGGACAGGAGCCAGACCTCTTTGCCCTACGGGCCTCTCCCCAACAAGGCCAGATTCCAAGGCCTGATTCCAAGGTCCTATCAGAGATCAGACACAGCTTGTCCACCCGTGTTCTGTATTTCTGTCTGCTTCCTCCCCTCCTATTTTGGGGCCTCCTGGGATGCTCTCTACCTTCACTGTGCTATCGCCCCACCACTGTTATCTCTGTCCCTGGAAGGCTGGATGCTGTGAGTGCCTCAAGCTTCCTGGGGTTGTACGTGAGACTCCGTATAATGATCATAATCCTCACCTTAATTCAGGGCTCCTCTGTGGGGACCTGGGTGCCCAGTGAGCTTTATATCAGCCCTTCTTGCTGGGGTCCACTGGAAAGAATGCGAGGGCAAGAGGAACATTTCCTATTTTGAAAACAGAAAAACTGAGTCAGAGGTTCCAGGGGTCTCTTCTGCAGGGTGCCCGCAGCTTTCCCTAGAGCTCATCTTGCTCTAGACTCCGCCTTCCCCTGGGCTTGCTGCAGCCCTGCCAATGTCAGCCTCTCCCACTGCTTCAGTCCTCAGTCCCCAGATTCTCAAGTCCTCTTCCCACCTCTTCCCTCTAGTGGCTAGGATCTCACTTCAGGTGTCTTCCTGTGGGTTTCCTTCCTTTGTTTGCCCAGCACCATGCACCTTTAGGCCTCCCTGTGGCTGCCAGACCACTTGCCCCACCTGATTCTGGTGACCCTGGAGTTGGGGAGCCCACAAGCTGAACAAGTGGCTTGCTTCCTAGTACATGGGACAAGGTTCTGAAGTGGGAGGTTTTGAATGGTAGGTCACAGTGTTAGTGTGCATCCCGAGAGCCCACAGGAAGGGCACAGGCTGATCTGAGTACCACTGGGAGGTGGTGTCAGCCTGGGCTAGCAAGGAGGCTGAGTGTTCTGAGCATGTTTGCATTGCCACTGTCCACGATCAAGGTGCTTCGGCATGCAGATGCCAAAGCTACGAGGGGAGAAGGGAGGACGTGAACCTGGAAGACAAGCAGGGCCTGGAAGGTCAGTTTGAAGAACAGGGCCTTTGGATAGTACAGAACTCTGCTAATTACTCTGCCTGGTTATGTCATAAGTCACTCCAAAGCGAAGTGATGTAGGGACCATTAGTTATGCTGGGCACAGTGGGAGGGCTCGCCCTGCTCCAGGGCTCCAGCTGGCACACTGGGACTGGAATCAGCCTGCGTGAGGCTGCCCTCAGGTGAGTCTCAGTTCCTCTTCATACAGGCTGGTGACCCAAAGTACCTGGCAGGGTAGACTTTGTCCAGGCCCCACGCGTTTGTCCTTCAACATCACCTTGGCCGCACAGGCTTTGGGATGCCCCTAATTATTTCCCTGTCTATCCAAACTCCTTTTCTTCTTATAAGAGCTGGCTGACAGTCACCTACCCTGCAAAGTCCTCCTTCTGCGTAGGTTGATCACCCTTCATCCAGAGTCATTCATCTCCTTGCCTGTCACACCCACTATCCTGCAACCTCCTCCAGGATGGGAGGTCTGGTTCTCCACTGCCTGATATGCTGAAGGTAGTTGATGAAGGTTTGCTGAGTTCAGAACTATCAGAGAAAGTTAGCCTGGCCACTTGCTGGCTCTGGTTCTTGTCTTTGATGAATCTGCCTTATCACTGCTACATTTTTCCTATCTCCTGTTTGAGCTCATTTAGGTCAAATATTCATACCAACTAAGTGGATTCCTTCCTGTTGAGGGCTTCCATCCTTGTCCCCTACCAGGCAACTAGAGAGACTTGAGCTGGGTTAAATCAGACTGTGTCTCAAACCCAGAACCTTCCAATGGCTTTGCATTACAAGTAAAATCTTCATGGTCTATAGTCTTCCATGCCCTGCCTGATCTGTCCCTGGCCTCCTTTGCTAACCTTGTGTCCTAGACACCCTTTTCTGCATTCTAGCAACACCAACTTCCTTTCTGCCCGGTCACACTAACTTCCTTCCTGCTTCAGGTCTTGGCCTTTTGCTGTTCCCTTTGTCTGGAACACTCTTTCTTCACCTCCTTGGTTGCGTGCTTCTCTGTACCACTGACACTGCAGCTCAGGGCCACTCTCCTGGAACCCCCAGCTCACACTGTGCCCTCACCTCAGCCATTCTGTCTTTCAGCATGCTTTCAGTTTTCTCCATAGCTGTTGTTATCTGAAATAATCAGTTTCTTTATGCATTATTCTTGACATGGCTGGTTTCCTTCTCCAGAATGCAAGCTTGCTCAGCCAGGATCTTGTCTGTTCTTTGCTAGATGAGCAATCTAAGCAAGACCTGACTTGCAAATATTTGTTGAGTGATTTAGTGAATGCACAGGGACTCATTGTACAGATGGAAAAATCTAGGCACAAGCAATCTGTTGGTGGTGAAGCCTACGGCTCTGGGGTCTCAGCTGTACCCCACTTCCTGGATGGGCTTCTCTTTCTTCCTCTCCTACTATCATGCAATGCCAACCCCTTCTCCTCTCCTCCACAGCCCTGACTGGGCAGAGTTAACTGAGCTGGTGCATACAGGCAGTCAGACACAGAAGTGCTCCAAGAAGCAGGAAAGATCTTGGTCCAGAGGGAGAATTCAGCTCCCAGCATCAGGAGGAGGTGGTAAGCAGAGTCATTTCTCTCTGTGCAGCAGCGTGCAGTGGGAGGGAGCTCTTCCCTGGGGTTACTGATGGATCAGATGCAGAACTGCAGATTATGCTCTGTGCAGCTCCCAGCTACCCAGTACTAAGCCACTGGCCTCAGGAGGAATGCTGCTTGCCAAGGAGTAACCGGCTCCATCACTCCCTCTCTCCCACCCTGGGATTTATGGAGCTGCCCTGGAGTGGAGTCTCTGGCGGAAATCTATGGGCCTGCTTATCTGTCAGGAGTGGCCTTTCAGAGCCTGTGCATTGCCACTGTGGTGCACCATGAGGGAGGCTGAGAGCCATGGATTTTCTCTGGCCAGAATTCTTCAACGCTTATACTGATCAGACCAATAGCCACTTAATGGGAAGAAGAAGGCCTCAACCTGCCTGGTCTCTTTACAGCAATAATTTGGTGACTAAGAAAGACAATAGCCCCATCTTTCTCCAGCAGAGCTGGGAGGACAGCTGTCTTCCTGATGGACTAGACACAGAACTCCAGGATTCTTGCCTACATGTTCCCATCTGTACAATGGGTCCCTGTGTATTCATTCATTCATTCATTATCTATATATTGGTTCTCGTACTGAATGCTGTGTATAGCAACAAACAGGCAAGATCCTTCCCTGAGCAAGCAGGCAATGGGACGGTGACTCACTTGTGCCCTTCCAAGTGCCAGGCACATACTCATCTCCCTCAGTCCCCTCATCAGCACAGGGAATTGAGCACCGTTAACTCTTCTACAGAAGTAGAACAGAGACTCTAGAGGGGAGAAGTGAGCTGTGCTGATTGAACATATGTATGCCATACCTGCTATGTAATTTTTATATCAACTCCAAGAGCTGGACATTTAAAGATTAGGAGCATGGTCCTCGGTGTGAGGACAGCAAGGATGGAGAAGGAAGAATGAAGATGGTGTTTGTTGAGTTCCAGCAGTGCACTAGACACTGCAAGTTCTCTGCGTGTGCCTCGTAACTCATCATCCCTGAGAATTCGGGGGTGTGGACACTGCCGAGGGAGCGGTGACAGCAGGAGAATCAAGGGCCCTCCTCTCTGCATCTCACGGCCAGCCTGGGCCGAATGCTTCTTTGGGTCCATGCTGGAACCTTTTCCTGCTTTCCTTCTTCAGCTGATGGGAGAGGAACAGTGGCCTAACTTTTTCAAGGTCAGGGACCCAGACCATTTCCCTGACTGTCCCTATTACCTCCAGTTGGAATCTTCTTCCTGCCAAGCCTCTGTCCCCCCATCTTCCTAGGTCAGTGGGAGGTGAGATGTCTCTAGCGATGTCTTGAAGGCCTCCTGTGATTTCTCTCCTCTAATTGCAGTCTGTCAGACTTTCTTCCCAGGAGTTAGGAATAGGCACTTTGAGCAAAGGAGCCCTGGGCAGCTGGGACCTGAGAGTCAAGCCAGAGATTCTATACCACAGTGGTTATGGGAGGGGTCTCATTAACCTGCTAGATAGGTCCCTAGGTATCACCTCATCCATGCTTCTTCCCATCCATTCACTAGAATCAGAGACTCAGAACTAGAAGGGCCTTTGCAGATCATTTCATCTACCCACCTTGATATAAATGGGGAAACCATGACCCAGGAGGCGGGTAACTTGCTCAAGTCACATGACTCACCAGTAGCAGAGCTGAAATTAGGATTCAGAACCTTGGCTTTCCAGGCAGGGTTCTTTCTATGGCAGAAGAGGAAGTGCAGGAAAAGTAGCTAAGAACACAAGTTGTGGATCTACACAGGCCTAGATTCACATGTGGGCACGACCTCTGGTGCCATATGGATTAGGACCACTGTGAGGGCAGTGTGTGGCAGTGGAACCTTGAAGAGTGCAGTAAGGTTCACTGTTAACACTGCCATCAGTGCTGTTGGAGCCTCATACCCCAAGCAGAGCAGACGGGGAGGGCGAGGCAGCATCGAGCGAAGGGAGAGGTGCAGAGGCAGGGAATGGAAGATGTGGGCAGCTTCCTCCCAGGGTGTCTGGCTCTGGGTTAAGGACTTGAATGTTTTAGTGGTGTTTAGCTCCTAGGAAGGCCAGAGACTGGTCACAGATGATCTCATGCAAACCTCCTAGCAACCCTACGAACTAAATGAAATTAGCCCATTTTACAGTTGAACCAAACAAATGAAAAATCTCCTAACATTTAGAAAACTGAAGCAACTTGCCTCCACTTCCTGGTTGGTGAGCAGTGGGGCAGGATTTGAACCCTGCGGGCTCTGCTCTTTCTACTCCTCTCGTGGCTTCTAAAACCAACCTCACTTCCTGGGAGGGGGGTGCATGTACTTGAAGGGCAAGTGCTATGGTTTATACATTGTGTCAACTTGAGAGGTCTAGCAGCTTAATTAAGTAACTCAGCAGCTCTACATCCTGGGGTGTAAAGCACAGTTACCTGGTCATTGTTACAATTTGAGGAGGTCAGAAGTTTAACTGAGAGAGTCAGCAGGGAGCCAGGGGTCTTACTTGGTAAACACCCTCATCCTGTGCAAAGGAAGGCAAGGATGTTTGTGAATGCTACACCCACCCTGGGGGGGGGTGTCCTGTGTACTATATAAAGGAGGAGAAGAAGCTTGCTCTTGTCCCCCTTTTACTCTGGCTGCTTTTGCCCGGCTGCTGCCTTGAAGTGTTGTTCCTGTGCCATGCCACCCTGCCTTGGAACCAGCTGATTGTGGACTGAAACCTCCAAAAACTGTAAGCTAAATAAACCTTTCCTTCCCTAATTTTGTGTGTCAGGTGTTTTGTCTCAGCACCGAGGGAATAGTAACCAAGACAGCAAGCATGGATGAGGCCAAACCCCTGCCTCATCTAAGTGAATCCCATCTCAGAGGCTCTCTCCTGGGCTACAATAAATATGACCAGTTTCACCCAACAGAGGGAGCCAGTAGCCTGGTTCTCCGGCCACCCTGGTGGCCCCCTGAGTCCTGTCTGTTTCCATAGAGACATCCAGGGTTTCTGTGCCCGACTTGGTGCTCAAGTTGGTTCTTCCTCTGCTCCTGCCTGCTCAGTTTATGTTCCTGACTCAGGTTAGCTCAGGGGTTTTGGCTTGGGAATAATACAAAATAAAACAGGATGGCATTTCGTAGTAAATTACTTTAATTTTTATGGTGCCTTGTACCCTGTTCCCTGACAAAGTTACTCTATTTATTTTACAAGTGGAGTATTTCTTGCTGGGTGTTTAGTTGTCCAGCTCTATGCCTCCCTGCATCCCTTTGCACCCTCCTTCTTTCTGAGTCTTGCCTATGACTTGATTACAGCCTCAGAGAAGGAGGTTGGGAACCATGAGATCTTCCCAAGTCCCCAAGGGGAGACCCTGGGTCCGGGTCATGCTTTCCAGCAGTGTCATGTGGGCTTAGCCCATCCCCCACCCTGTGCCTACCCTCATCTGTAATCTTGTCATCTAATGGACTTGGGTGTGGTTAGTGGCTGTCATCTAGGGGCTGGGAAAAATTCTAGGATCGCTCTCATAGCTCCCACTGAGGCTGTGAATATATGTAGGTGGGCAGAAGGCTCAGCTCAAGTTTAGGAGCTTGAGTCTCAATGAGTGGGCCAAGGCTGAGGACCAGCTCCCAGAGCTCAGCTTCAGCTCTGCTAGGGCTCCACTCCCCTGCTGTTACGCCAAGGCAAAGCCACCTGGCCCTCAGCTGTCTGGATTCACTGTCCTATATTCTCAGAGTGAACAGTGGTCATGCAGAAAGTCCCTTCAAGGCTTATCTTTATGATTCTTGGTAACCTGATTTGTATGAAAAGTCCGGATTGTAGGAAGGTACCTCCTCAGAGTGCATCTGCCAGGCTGGTCGAAGGGAGGAGCCTCAGGCTGCACGCTGTCCCTCTTGCTGCACAGCTCCACTCGCACAGCCTGGGTGCTGGCCCTGTTTGCTAAGCAGCAGGTGAGGCGCCACAGGCGTGTTCCTCCAAGTCCCCAGTGGCACCGCATCCCTGGGAGTCTGTTAGGGCCGAAGGCACTGGGGCCTCACCCAGACCCACTGCACCCTCCCCTCCCCTCCATTCCCACTCTGGGGCGTCCTCCAGTCCCACCACTGTTCTTTAGTCAGTCTGTCCTTCTGTGTGAGGCACCAGGAATAGAAGGCACCCTGAGTCTCAGCCTTTGCTCCTCACATGGGTGACCTGGCCCAGGGGTGGGGTGTGCGCCTGCAGCAAGCCTGTGCAAACTTCAAGGCTGCCTTTATTTCCAGCCAGCTGTGTGCCCTGAGACAAACGACTCCATTTACTTGAGATCAGTTTCATTTTCTTTTAAATCTTCTTAAAATTTGGGGTTACTATCCTGAAGTGCTTAGAGATAACTGAACAAACACTGGTTATTATTGCTCTCCTGGCCTCAGTTTCCCCATCTGTGCCTTGCAGCTAGGGCCTTTCTGGCTCTGTCAGTCCAGGATTTGAGCTCTCAGTGGTCTGAGTCTGTTTATGTAACTTCCTCTATGGAATTCTCAGTGCAGGTTCTATGCAGGATTAATCAGCCATGAGTGAAGGAATACTTAGGTTTGTGCTGCCTCTAGTAGTGGTCGGAGTGGTTTTTCATCTCAGTACAAGGTCAATGACACACCCAAGCTCATGTAGTCATTTGATTCAGACCAGGAGAGGTGGAAAAGACAAACTGAAAAAGAAAGGAAGGCTGGTAGAGGTGAGAGTCTGAGTGACAGAATAGAAACACAAACAGGGTAGAGAGAGGAGGTATTTATCAAGACCAACCTAAGAGCTTTGGCATTTCTCCTCCTGTTGCAGGGTTTCTCCAATATCTGACTTCCAGGGAGTTTTCTTTCTGCTACTGGGCTGGGGCTCAGTCTAGCCTGTGCCTGGAGATGAGCAGACTCTTAGGCGGTATGTATAGGAGAATGGTGCTCAGAGGGAAGGAGCGGGTGATGCACTCTGCTAGAAACTGGTTGTCCAGTCTTCAGCACTGCATTTGGAGCTGGGCTTTGCTACACTCGAGGTGGGCACTGCAGAGTCTGTATCCTGAGCCACTGAGGGATGGGTATGCTCTGGAGGTTCCAGGGGACAGACACAGGACTGATGGGCAGAAGGTTCTAGCTGTAAGATTTTATCTCGATAGAAGGAGGACTGATTAGTTCTGGTGTGAGATAGTCTGTAACCCTCACTGTCCCTTGCCCCAGGAACACTGGGCAAGTCCCTTTGGCTCTTCTGTCACCCTGGGAGCCCTCTTCTGGGCTGAAGGAGTCAGTTGGCCCCATACCCTTGTCACTCTTGCTGGGTAGTGACAACTTGTGACTTGGGCGGGGACACCTGCAGGATGACAGTGGAGGTCCTTTCCACTCTGAAGTCTTGCAGAGCTCTGTTTAGAGAAGGCCCCTGGATACGAGGGAGGCTTGATGTTTTTAGTACTCAAATGGAACCCCAGACCTCATGCATGTAAGGCAAGCACTTTACCACTGAGCTACACCCCAACCTAGGTTTGCTTTTGAAGAAAGCTCCTGAAGGTGCAGGTCTGGGGTGTACCCTAGATCTGGTACAAACTGGTTCAATTGTTGAAAAGGCCCAGGTCACTGATGACTGGGCTAATGGTGGGCAGTGGTCTTGGGTGGGATGGGGGGGGAGTGCTGGAATTCTGGACAGGGAAGGAACAGGATGTGAGATCTAGGGAAAGCAAGGACGCTTGTGCCTGGTGCCATCTTCCCAACTTGGAGCTCAGGTTGGAGGCTGCTGTTCTCTGCCAGGGCATTCATCTCCAGCTGGAGTAAGTCAGGCGACTTTCTGGGGTGCTGGGGAATCTTGAGCACCTCCTGGGAGGCCACACAGGCTGGGAACAGGCATGATCTTTAAGAGAGTGAGAAAGAGAGAGGCTTATAAACAGACTCAGCTTGTCACTGGTAATCAGCTCCTGCCTGGCTCTCTCTCTATTGGGGTCCTGGCTGCCTCACAGGGAGATAATTTACTTCTAAGAGGCTTTATGGCTCCCACTGCTGCTGCCATCCACGAGACTGGAACACAGGTGCCCATGGCCTTAGCTTGATGCTCTGTGACACCACTATCCATCCCAACTGCCCCCATTTCTCAGGAACAAGTAACCTTCAGAAAGGCTGGCTCTGTCCATCTGGTTCTGATTTTTCTCCATCTCTCTCCCTCATCTGTCCCTACCTTCTTACTCTGCCATTACTCTGGGCTCCTTGGTTCTCCTTCTGTACAACTAACTCCGTGGCAGTGAGGTCACTCAGAGGCCAGAGCAAGGCAATGGAACAAAGAGTTGGGACAGGGAATTCTGGAGGGCCTCACAACTGCTATTCTCATCTCTGCCCTGCTCAGCTGGCTCTGTCTTAGAATTATCCAGTAAATAAGGGGTAGGTACTTAGATTTAATTTTAAGTAAACAACAAGTATGCTTTTAGTATAGTGTTTCCCATGTATGAGTACTGTTTATCTGACATTTGGATTAACTGGTGTCCTGTGTTCTCTCCAGCAGTCCTAGCCTGGACTGCTCCTTATTCCTGCTCCTGGTCTCAGAGTGTCTCCCTGGATCAAAGGCACAGTCCCAAATCCTAGTCTTAACCACTTATAAATAAGAACAAGGGTCCCACCTCTGAGGCATGGACAAACTGTGATAACTGGCCTTTATAAGGCCTCAGAGTGGTCGCTAGGCATCAGCAATTGTTGCCATCACTGCCTAAGAAAACACATTGGTGCCCCTGAGGGAGATGATGGAGGTGGAGTCCAAAGAGGCAGCCAGCTCTGCCTGAACTCCCTAGTGTTTGGCTGATCCTCCTGACGTCTATACAGTGCTCTGTCCAGCAGGGTGTTTTTGAAAGCTGTTGGTTTAGCTGCTGCATTTCAGCTGGAAAGGGTGGGGATGAGCTCAGAGGTCACGGCTGAGGGTGGGGGAGGACCTGTCCAGGAGGCACCCAAGCTGATGCTTCTGCCCTTGTGGTTTCCTCTCTCTGCCAGCTGCTAACTTCACTGCCTGCCACAGCCCCACACAATCGAGGAGCATCCTCTTTAGAGTGCAGCCTGGTGGAACCTTTAGCTGTCACTAAATTAATTTCAAGCTGAGAGCGCACAGGTCCGCAGGCTGCAGGTGGGAGCTCATGCAAATGACTCAGAGGCAGCTCCACTCAGCAAGGGCTGCTCCACACATGGTGACTTCCTCCCACCTCTGGCCTCTGTTGCGAAGCCTTGAGACTGTGCAGTGCTCACAGCCAAGGAAGGGGAATCCACTCTGTGCAGAACCAGCATCCAGTCAGGGGCATTGCCTGTGGAAATGGGCTTTGCCACACTGCAGGTGGGATGTTCAGAGTCCAAACTCTGAGCCATTCAGAGCAGAGTCCAAGAAATTGAACTTAGGAAAGAAATGGCTGGGGAGTGTCTGCACTGTCTTCACATATTCCAAAGAATCTGGGTGTGTTTTAAAAGCCCCATGGGACAGACATGGGATTGATGGGTGAAGGGTACTGGGGCAAAGTCATGGGCCCTCATTTGCTTGGAATGAGCGGGGGAGTAGCCATAAGACCAGTCTCAGTTCATCTGTGTCACTTTGTGTAAGTGGCTTAGCCTCTCTGAACCTCATGGCCTCACTAGGTTATACTGAAATTCCTTTCCTATGAAGAGCCTAAGTGAGTCTAACTTGTGGTCTGGTGGTTGACTCCATTATGTACAAATTGAGGTCAGAGGTTATGGATGCCTCATTCTACTTTGTACTTCCCCTAACTTTCTGTCTTGCTTAATAATGATGCATTAGTTTGGAGGGCATGAAGAAGAGGGAGATGCATTTATTCAAGACACAGCTCAAAAGTCCTCTCTTCCATAAAACCTTCCAGGTTGTTCTCAAGGGGTTGAGACCTTTCCGGTTTTGGCAATCAATGGACTCAAGCCTTGCTCTGATCTACGTTGATCTGACCTCAAGCTTGTCATATGGTTGTGGGACAATAATGACCTTAATCAAGCCCCTTCCTTAGTCACTTCCTGCTTAGTATACTGAGGAGGGGATTCGGTCTGTGCCATCACCTCTCCACTCATCTGTGGGCTCCTCCAGGAGCGGGTGATGCCACACTCAACTCCACACCTTCAGCCTTGTGCACATCTGGGGTGCTCAAACCTCCTCCACTTGGTGAATCTTCCCTCCCTACACATTTCAGGGGGTCTTTGTTCTTGCTTGCAGCACCTTGATTATTTGCTTCATGGAAAATCATGATCTGTAATCGAAATATGAATCTGTCATTGACATCTGTGTTTTCCATCTCCACCTCTGCAATACAAGCTCCAGTGATTTTGTCCTGCTCCATGCTGCTTATCAAGCACCTGCAAATAGGGTCTGCATACAAAGATTTGTTGAATGAATGAGTGAATGGATGTTGTATTACCTTGCCAAGTCAATACGTATGCCTCTCCCGGTGTGGCTGTTCCAGGAACCACCCTTTTCTTCTCTGTCTCCATTTCTGGGTGGATTTGATGCTTCCCAGGCATGAAGCCAGGCCCACAACATAGGCCTAGCTCCTCCGAGCTTTCCTTCTCCCTGATGGGAATGGGCATGGGGCCAAGCTGTTCCATGGAGATGCAAACCTGGGACACTGACTGCCACGGTGATAGGATGCAGGCTTGTTGCTGCCAGTATTGTAAGTGGGATTGATGGCCACACAGAAGGAAGCCAATTAAGACATGGAGAGAGACAGGTTCCTGACAACATTGTTGGAGTGCTGGATACAGATGTGTCTGAAGCTACCCCTAGACTTTCCAGTGACACAGTTGGTAAGTTGTCTTTTCTACTTAAACCAGTTTGAATTAACTTCTTATTACAACAAGGATAGTCCTCATTAATATAGATTGGAAAAGTGTTTTAAACCATCTTTATATTCTTAGCTAGCATCTGGCATGGCCTGGCACACAATAGGTGCTCAGTCATGCTTTGAAGGAATAAATGACTGTAAGAGTATGGTATCTAATTCACTTTAAAATTTTCTTTTCTTTTCTTTTTTCTTTTTTTGTAGTGTTGGGAATTGAACCCAGTACTTTTGCACTGAGCTACATCCCTAGCCATTTTCTTATTTTTAAATTTTTAAGACAGGGTATCACAAAGTTGCTAACTTGCCCAGGCTGGGCTAGAATCTGCAATCCTCCTGCCTCAGCCTCCTAAAGTGCCATTTTTTGCCCTTTTTATACCCATGTAAGTGTTCCATATGCAAGCAATAAGTACAGGTTGATCCCTGGGATGGGTTTGGGTTTACTTCCTCTTCTTCCTCTTCTATTAACTCCTTATTAACAGAGGCCATTGCTCTCACCCCTACCCCTTCATGGCTCCTGATTCTCACCCTCTCATTCTTTCATTTAAGGCTCACAGTGCTTTGCAAGTTATCATCCAGAATGGGCCTGTGTCCTGAATCTCAAGATAACTTGGGGAGAAAATGAGTGCCAAAGCAACCCAGGAGCGCAGGCGTCAGGATCCTGCAGTCCCTCCCTGCCATGGTATCCACCCAGATCGTTCAGGTTCAGGCCACAGGCCAGTGAGGGGAAGGAAGCAGATGGCCTAGAAAAGCTCCCCCATCATTGCCTCATTGCTCAGGACCTTGGGAAGCAGCACACGATGTTCCAGAGACAGCAACCGTGAGGAGGATGCCGTTGTCTCCTTTGTGTTCTCCTAGTGCTGGACACCAACTGGCCACTTCACAGAAAATTTTTATCATCAAAAATTTCTAATACATAGAAAAATATGTACAAGAATATGATCCACAACACACTCATCAATTAACCTCCATAATTTTGTGACTGATTGTACTCAATCTCTATATCATCTCCACCCTCCTTTCCACCCCTGACTACTTTTAAGTACACCATTTTACATAGAAATATGTTAATACACATTCCTAGATGATAAAAGTTCTTCTAGAGCCATAATGGTCACAACCACCATCTATGCTGTGGTATGTCCTTACTAAGGAACCATGACACAGTTTCTATAACCTTTCAAAATCTTCCTGCATTCACTCCATGCTTGACAAGGTGTCTTTCTTTGGACAATGGGACAAAAACAAATGTGGGGCAAGGAAGAAGGTTAGAAAACACTTGCCCACTGTGGCCTGCCTGCTTTTGATGATTACTGTGAATGCTTCTGCTGCCATATGAAGATGGAAGCAAGCCCAGGCTTTTATCTATCCAATTTTTGACTCACAGAATCATGATCAAACTAAATAGCTGCTGATTTAAGCTACTAAATTTTAGGATAATTTACTACAAAGCAGTAGCTAGCTGATGCACACACCAAAAAAAAAGGAACAGTGATAACTTAATTTCATCAAATACTTAATTAGTGTTGAAATTTCCATGATTGTCTCAGAATTTTCTTTTGCACTTTGCTTGTTATTATCACAACCAACAACACCTATGTGTTCTGATTGATAGATATGACTCTTAAATTTCCTTCTATCTATAATTTCTTCTAATCTTTACTTTATCCCCTCTGAGTCCCTTTTCTTGTAGATTTTTCTATAATCTGATTTTGCTGAATGCTATGTTGCCATTTAATGGGTTCCTCTGTCCCTAAGTTTTCTGTAAAGGGGCAGCTAAATAAATCTGGACTCATATCAGATTAAGGGTTGATTTATTGTTGCCAAGGCCACCACATGGGTGGTGGTGTGTTCTTCTGTCAGGAGGTATCAATGTCTATTTGTCTTTCCTGCATCTACTAATACATTCATCGTCACAAATTGATACAGAAGTTATTCATCCTTCATTATCATCTATTATTTATTATTATGATTTATCATTTATCAGCACTGAAATACTTCTATATAAATTTCTTTTCATATGGTATTTGAGTACCAGTGGTATCATTTGTATGGGAAAGCAAGATAAATGTTTGATTCTTTCTATTTATTTGCCTATTTTCAAAATAATGATTTGGCTACCTGGTATCCTCCAGAGACTACCAACGAGGTTTAGTTTATCTATTGAGTATCATAATAAATTCACAGGTTTAAGCAGTTTGATGTGTTTTAATACAGTGTAGTTACTGTCCTGTTAGATGGCTTAAATAGTACAGTCTTTGACCAGTGGGAACCTTGAATAAATTGGTTCCCTTGTCATTTTGACACTAACCCAGAAATCTTGTAGAAAGCTTATGTTTACTTGTTTCTGGTTTAGAGATATTCTGGTTTATTTTGTGCTTATTTCCTGGTTTCAGAATGAGGCTTTTCTCCAAGAATACTTGGGTTTTTTTTTTTTTTGACACGATTATACATGATGTTTTGTAGGTTAACTCTGAGAAAAGCAGCTCTGATGAGCTTTGTTCATTAGAAAAGAAAGGCCAGAAATTTTCCAGGAGGTCGTGTTGCTTGGCATAGATAAGTGTTTTCCCCTGAAATCAACAGGAAAATTTACCAAGTTAGAGCATACTATTACCACATTTGCAAAAAGCAATGGGCAGGAGAAATGACACTTCTTGATGAACCACCGCTTTCCATACTGAAGAAGAGATCTTGCCTTTGTAAACAAAGGAGCAAGAGAAAATGTGATCTTAGAGCTGATTGATTCTGGAGATCTCAAAATGTCCAGGTACTCATTGCAGGACTTGCTGAATAAGTGTTTTGGGAGGCCTTTGTGCTAAGTCATGATTTGGGCATGCTCTACCTGGAAAGGCCCAGCTGCACAGAGGGGTAGAGATGTTGGAAACCCTCTGAACCCATGTCAGAATCCTTCATCTATTGCAAGCACCTGGCTGGTTCGTGTTTCCCATCTGTGGAATGGAGATACTGAGCTTCTTCAGACGTGTTTTGAGAATGAAACAAGGTGTTAGACAGAGACAGTATCAACTCATGCCATTCAACCTGGGCTCCTTTCTTTTGATTTCCTCATTCCAGCTGGCTGCTCTTCTGTATTCAGATGTTTCATTTGGTTCTTTCTTGAAACGAATGCCTGTACCCCAAGGGCCGGTCACTTTTCTCAGGGGAGAAAATCTTGTCCACAAAATCTTGCTTCTGGACCCCTAAGTTGAATCCTCATGCTCACCCAGTCCCCTGTGAGTTTCAGCAGAGTCTGCATTCATTTCGTCTGGGAACCCAGGGTGGTCTGGGCTTTCTCTGACCTTCCACCCTCAGTGGTGATGAACCTGATGGTGCTGGCAACAGTGATCACAGATCACATTGAATGAGCACTGCTAAAGCGCCCACTCTGTTATCACCTCTCTGAGATTACCCACTAACTTCCTCACTAGGCTGGTGGACTTCATCCCCACTGTCCTCTGCTTGTTCCTCACAAACTGTCCACAGGGACCCTTTAAAAATGCAAGTCTGAGCGTGCACTCCTCAAAGGCTTCAGTGACTTCTGACCTTTCTCTGAACAATATATAAAGCACAGATGATGGTCAGCAAGCTTCTCGTCATCTGACCTCTTGCTATTTCTCTGACCTTGATTTTATTCTTCTCCCTTCAAGGAAGCCACACCGGCCTCTCTCTTGGCTGGTCCTCAGCTCTGTTGAGACCACCTTGGCCTCAGGGCATCTACTCACGGGGTTCCCTCTGCCTTGATTGCTCTCCTTCAGTTCATCTCTCCTTTCATTCCATCTCCCCTCCAGTCTCACCTCCTCGGAGAGGCCTTTCCTGACATTCTGTCCATTTCTAGTCCCTTCTTTCTAGAATTTCCATCGGCCACACCACATCGCTGCTTCCTTGCCATTGTCTGTCTCTGCTCCTTGCAATATGAATTCCATGACAATAACAGGGCTTATGCAAATCTCCTGTATGTAACACAGTGACAGACCCAAAAAGGACAACCCACACATGTGCTTATGTGTTAAATGAATGAATAATAACTCACATAATAACCCTAAGGGGGCTAAGATTATATCCCCAGTTTCACACATGATAAAGTCAAAGCTAAGCTGTAACCTAAAGGCTTTGCTTGTCGATTTGTCCAAGAACACAGAAGATCAAGTGGATTGGCCAATTGAGCTGCCAAATTGGCACCAAACTTTGAATCTAGATACTAGGGCCACTCTTTTCTTTTCTTTTCTTTTCTTTTCTTTTCTTTTCTTTTCTTTTCTTTTCTTTTTTCCCTTCTCTTTCTTTCTTTCTTTCTTTCTTTCTTTCTTTCTTTCTTTCTTTCTTTCTTTCTTTCTCCCCCTTCTTTTCTTTTTCTTTCCTTCTTTCTTTCTTTCTTTTTTTCTGTGCTGTGGCATTTTATAAGGGATTTCTTTCCCTTCTACTAGTAGGGTCAACACCCATCTGGAACTCTTCCCTGACCCCATGTCTGTGTCTATGCCCTGGAATTCAAGTTTCACTCTGGCATGAGGCAGCTGGAGATTCCCAGAGCCTCCATGATGAGCAACCTGCTCCATTATGACTGCCAGTCTCCCTGCAGCCCCAGTCGTCACTGGCTATCCCAGCGCAGGGGCTTCCCATCTTCTAGACTCACCTGCTTCTGAGAACACAGAGTGGAAGGTGAAAGATATTGAAGGGGAGAGGAGGCAGCAGAGAGCATTTCTTTGCTCCTCCTGAAAAGTTTCGCATCTCTATCCCAGACATGCGAGATGCACAGCGATGGAGGGAAGGGGCTCTGAGCATGATGGTTTATCTGGGCTGCCAATTTCATTTGCACAGTTCTATGGGTTTTGACAACTGCATAGGGTCATGTATCCATTACCATAATGATAGCACAGAACACTTCCTCCACTCCCCAGAATTCTCTTGTGTTCTCCTTTGGTCATCTGCCTCATCCTCTGAAGCCTCCCCCTAGGACTCTTACCCATCCCTCCAGTATTCCTTTGTCCATAAAGCCATGTAAGTGGAACCATTTCATATGCAGCCTTTTGGGCCAGGCTTCTTCCACTTAGCAAAATGCATCTGAGATTGGTCGGTGATGTCTTTCATGTATCAGTAGTTCATTGCTGCTCATTGCTGGGTAATTTTCCATTATGTGGACATACTGCAGTTTGTTTATCCATGCCTCCATGGAGGTGTGTTTGAATCGTTTTAAATTTTTATCAATTATGAAATAAAATTGCTATAAACATTCTCATGGAGATTTTTAGGTAAACCCAGGTTTTATTTGTCTTGAGTAAATATCCAGGTACAAAATTACTAGGTCATGAGACAAGTATATGTTTAACTTCATAAGAAACTGCCAAATCCTTTTTCAGAGTGTCTGGAGATTTTTTTTCTCCTTACCGGTAACCCTCTCCAACACTTCATATTGTTACTTTTTAGAAAAATTTTCTGACATTTTAGCAGGTGAGCCATGACAAATGATGTGGAACACTTTTTTAGGTGGTTATTTTGCTTGCATATCTTTTTTAGTGATGTGTCCCAATGTCTCTGTCGAAAGTGCTGCCTCTTTTGTGTTAGATTTTTATGAATCCAAAGAATTTTTCTCCCTTGCCTAAAGAGTGTAAGGGAGAGCATTGTTTGAAGGTTGTTCCATGAAGAACCTTTACCAAGTGTGGAGAGGATGGCTGGGGTCACTGTTATCTAGAACTGAGAACCTCAGCCACTACATTCTAATTTTAGCAGCTGAGATAATTCCTCAAGTCTCTTTAGTCCAGTTCAATTCTCTGCTTTGTAGCAGAGAGTTCTCTGTTTCTTAGATATAGGAAAAAACATTTAGAAAGAAACCCTTTCACACAATATCCTGTGATTACAGGGTTGCTGAATTAGATCAAGAACCTAGACAAACTACTTTCATTTCTAAAGGCCTTGGGTTCTTGCCACTGAGGAATTTAGGTGCAAGATGTGGCCCTGATTCCTGGAAACTTTGGGCGACAAACAGAAGGAAAGCAAGTGAATTTGAGGAGAAATATATACTTATGGTCATGCATTTCTTGGCTAGAAAATATTGGTAGAAATGGAGAGGAAAGATAGTTAAGTAAAAGTACCTGGAGGGAGCGCATTCTGGGGTTCAACCTGGAAAAGAAGCATTAAGTCTGAGCTGGGGACTGTGGCACACAAAGTCCTTCCCATCAGGGATCATGCTGATGGTATTTTCTTGATCTATAAGGCTCAAAGTGAGTTTTTGTGTGGTGTATCCTTGTGGTGTGTCTCCAGCTTTTACCTAACCCTGCATTTTCTTCACTGTCCTATTTCTGGGCCTCTGGTGGGGAGCACCTTGGTGACCCCTCCCTTGGTTCAAATCATAGCTGCCTGAGCTGAAATCCAGTGAGCAGCTTCTCGGATTTGCTTCTTGTTGAAATCAATATTTGCTGAGAAGAATGCATCTTAATTTCAGCGGCCAGTTCTCTGGGCGAGAATTGCTCTAAAACAAACCTCCAAACCCACAGACTTAATGTGTCCTACTTCAGTTGTTTAGTAAATCTCTGTATGGAGAAAAATCCATTAGCGTCAGGGGCAGGGGTGGGGTGGGAGCGGGGAATGAGAGGGAAAGTCCGAGTGAGGTCTTCCGCAGCGGAGATGGAACTTAGAGCCTGGGGGACACAAGTGAGTCTGTGGCCACACATCCCTACACCCAAGCCGGGACTTCCTTGGCCTGCTTCAAGTCAAGAGGCCCTGCTACCCTGTCGCTGCTGATGGAATGAATGACACGTGGAATGAGACCCCTTCCTCAGCGCCTGCCTGGGGAAGTGTTTTCTAATTGCCAACCGTCCGGTTCTAAATCTACAACCAGGCGATCGATTTTCTTTTCAGCAGGACTAGGGGAAAGCAATCATTTACCCCCGAACACAGACTTTAATGAATCCGTGAAACATATGAGGTCACCCTGATTACATCTCCCCCTGACAGCCCAGGATGGCTTCTGCCTTCCGAGGACTCCGTGAACTGGAAGTTTGCCGGATTCAGTTCCCTCTCCTCTTGCCTGCTCTCTGCTGAGTCAGGTTGTGTCTTAGAGCTTAGCTACCTGGAAGGCAGGAGGCCTGGGTTTGGGCCCAGCCTTGGAACAGCAAGGAGCATCACCAGGGAGTACAGAGGGCTCCAGACTCAAGGTGAGCTGGGGCAGACCAGCATTTCCTGGCTATGTGTGTGTACAGGTAGGTGATTCAACCTCTCTGAGCCTCAGTTTCCTCAGGAATCACCTGTGTGCCAGAGCTGCTGTCAGAATTTAAATTCATATAAAGTATCAGGGATATAGTTGGTGGGCAAGACACAATGGCAGTCATTGCCACTTTAGTATCTCAGTTTATCCTTTCTCTGTAATAGGTTGAGTATCATTTGTTTAAAAATGGAAAGAGAATAGAGAAGGGAAAGGAAGAATCTACCCAAGGCTTGGAAACCAGCAAGAAAAAGTGGTTTTGGAGGCCCTTCTACGGTCAGATGCTAAAGATCAGAAATGAACTCAGCAGGCAGGAATAAGATATACAGGAAGTGACAAGATGCTCAGGTCACTTTGTCTCTGAAGGGTGCATTAGAATCTTGGGCTATGGGCTCTAAATCAGGACTTTACACCTGGGGACTTCTGACACTCAGAGAGACAGCTGCTTGCCTGTAGTCACCAGCCAGCTGGTAACGGCGCAGATGGAGCTCCTGGCTACTGATTCCAGGTAGGCAACCTTTGCTCCCTCAGTCGATCCCCACCTTTGTTGGCCTCTTTCTTGTACTTGGCAGCCAGTAGATGGGAGGAAAAAGCTGAGGTAGTGTTGATGAAGAGGGAGGAGGAGCAGGGAGGAAGAGGTATTTTTACCTTGAATTATTTTTATTAAATATCACAACAGCTTCACAGCGCTTGGGATCAGAGTAGACAAATCAATGAAAATAATTATAGTGAACATCCTGCCTTCCCACTTCCCTCCTCCTCCCGCCCCCACAGCTCTGTGGGACTCACAGAGAGCCTGGCAACCTCAGCCTCGCTCCCCAGCCCCACAGGGAGGAAGCAAGGCAGCTGCCCCCTCTGACCCCTGCCTTTTCTTCATTGTTTGCATGTAGCTCAGCCTGGCTCAGGGCTCAAGTCTTGGAGGGAGGAGCAGCTCCTCCAGCAGCCACTGCAGGAAAAATGAGCCAGAGGCCAGAGAAAGACAGGTAACTCCTACAGGGTCTTAGAAATTGGGAAGGAGGCTCTTATTCTTAGAACCCATTTACGGCTTAGAAATAAACCTTCTAACAAGGCTTGTATTTTTTGTCAGGTGATGAGATTAACTAAAGCCACATGAATAAAGTCTGCAAGAGTTATTAATCCATCTATCCATCTATCCATCCATCCATCCTCCTGTCCATCCATGCATCCACCCACAGTCTCAGAGAGCATTTCTTTGCTTTTATGTGTGTGTGTGGTGGGGGGAGGATCAGGTGGAGCCCTCTCTTCCAATGAGAGAAAAGGAACTGCTCAACCACTGTAGCACTTTTATTTATGCACTCAGGAGGATGTCAATTTCAACCCCTCTGCCCAGCAACTTGCTGCCTAGCTGGCCTGGGCACCTTGACTTTTTGGAGCTGGAACAGCTTGTTTATGTGGCTTGCTTGGGGACTCTCTGTGTTTTCAGGGCTGGCCTTGCTTTAGCCCCACACGTGCAATTGACCACCAACTTTAGTTCCTCCCCACATCTCTCACTTTTCTGTTTTGTAGTTCCAAGCGAGAGGAGGTCAGTTGAAGTTGGAGGAGCTGTGTTTAGAGAACTCTGTAGAAGGCCTTTTCTTTCTTGAACTCTTCATTTTAAGTGAACTTACTTGTTTATGGTTGGATTTTCAGTCTCAGGGAGCATTTCTGAGGCTCTATAGGAAATGGCATTGTGGTGGAAAGGGACTGATCATCCTAATGAGATTCTCTCTCTGCCATCTCTGACCTAGCTGTGTGTTCTGGACCTCTCTCATTTGCCCTCCTAGCTCACAAACCCCTTCCAACACCAGGTTGGCCTGGATGCACTGTGCTGGTGGGTTCTCTCGTCCTTGGCTCCTGGCTGGATTCATTGCTTGGTGGCCCCGTCAGAGATGGAGACACTCAGTGGCTGTATTTGAGAGAAACATGGCATACTGTTGGCTGACATTGTCAAGGAAGTTGTTGTCAAATTTTCCCTTTTGACAGAGCAGATGGTAATGTAAAAAGAAGGGGGCCAATGTTTCGGGAGTCATCTTCTAATGCCAGGCACTTTACAAATGAGTTCTGTCACTGACTGGCCCAGCAGTACGTGAAGAGGGGTTTTCCATTCCACATCTCAGGTAAGGAGATGGAGACAAGAAAGATTAAATAACTCAGCCAAACCGGGTGTGGTGGCTCACGCCTTTAATCCCAGCACTTGGGAGGCTGAGGTAGGCGGAGCATTGTGAGTTCAAGGCTGGCTTGGGCTACAATGTGAGCACAAGGCTGGCCTGAGCTACATAGTGCGACCCTGCCTCAAAAAACTAGGGCTGGGAGTTTGGCTCAGTGACTTAAATGCCTGTCTGGCAGGCATGAGGTTGTGAGTCTGATCCCCAGTGCAGGAAAACAAAACAAAACAAAACAAAAAAATAAGACAAAAAAACAAACAACTCAGCCAGTTCGCAGCAGCAAGGGTGGGTCAGTGAGAGCTCTGTAACCTGCAAGCGCTTCAGCCTTCCTGCAACACTTGGAGAAACAGAGGGAAATAATAACCTAGTTTATTTGCTCAGCAATTTATAGTTCTTCCTGCATCTTCTTGTACTCTGACCCATCAATTATGCTTTCCTTTTCTCCTGCATCTTCAGCCTTGCCTCTTCTCGCTTTTCTCAACACAAGAGAATATTTAAATCTTTTGCATCCTTGAAACATTTGCTCACTCCCTCTCCCAGTTACTGCTCTTTCTCTCTCTTGCACCACTTTGATTTACTCCTTCCCTTCTCAGCTTTTCCTGCCTGCTGATGGCAGGCTTCTGTCCCCATCGAGAACCCCCACAAAGGCTGCCAGGGGTGTCCTGCTTGCCAGTTGCAATAGGAGTCATGCGGTTTTCCTCTTCTTCACTTCATTCCCTCATTCCACAAATATAATTGAGTCCCTACTATGTGCCAGGTAGGGTTCTAGGTAGTAGAGAAAAAGCCATGAACAAAAGAAAAAAAAACACCCTCTTCTGTCACAGATCTTACATCCCAGTGGGGTGATAAAGACAATAAAGAAGCACATGGCATCAGAGGCGGCAACTACAACACAGAGTAGAGGAACACGAGGAGACAGGAGTGGTGGGAGAGCCATGCTATTTAGGGGTCACAAGAGGCCTTTCTGACAAGACAGGGTCTGAACTGAGAATTGCAGTGAGAGGGAAATTGGGGCAATGTGGATATTGGGATAGAGGGTTCCAGGCAAGGGAGCAGCAGCTGCGAAGGCTCAGAAGCAGCAGTGCACCTCGGTATGTTCAAGGAGCAGCAGTGAGGCCAGTGTTCCTGGAGGGAAGAGGAGCAGGGAACCGTAGGAGGAGATGGGGCCCAAGTTAACAGGGGCCTGGTCTATAGTCTTGAAGGCTGGGATGAGAACTTTGACTGTGACTGTGAATCAGGAAGGAAGGAACCAGAAAGTGGGAACAAAGAAATGAGTGGTCTTTCTTAGATTTGAGAGTATCTTTCTTGCCGTGGGCCAGATTAAAGGGAAAAGGTAGAACAGGCAGGGGTGGCCAGGCCATCTTCCCTGTGTTGCACCTCTACCTCTCTCACCTGAATGCTTACCTCTCTGACCAGTTCTTCTTGCTCTTGGGTGTTAGCTGTCCCCTTTATTTTTCCTCCTGTGGATTCTGGGACATCTCTTACCTCTGTCCTTGGTCCTGACATTCCTTGTTCATTATAGTAACAAATTATGCACTTGTGGCACCTGGCTCCCAACCCAGGTATTGCTTCTGTGGTTCAGATGTGTTTATCCAGTTGTCTTCTTGACCCATCCACATGCAATCCTCACTTGAAGCACCCCTTAGCCACAATACACAGTAGCATTTCCCTATCTGTCATTTCACTTTCTGGAGTTTTAGGAATCCTTGGTCAACCATGTCTGGAAATATTAAATGGGAAATCCCAAAGGTAAATCTGTGCATTTCTGAATATGTGATGAAATTTCACCACTTTCCGCTCCATCCCATCTCAGAGATGGCTCATCCCTTTGTCCATACTGTATTTGTTAGTCTCTTAGCTATCAGATCAACCATCTGCATCACTGTTCTTGTGTTAAAGTAAGCCTTATTTTGCTTAATGGTGGCTCCAAAGCACCAAAGTAGTGATGCTGGCAATTCAGACATGCTGAATGGAAGCCACAAAGTGCTTCTTTTAAGTGAGAAGGTGGAAGTTCTTGACTGGATCAAGTAGACACATGGCATATTTAGGATTAGGTTCCATAGCTCCAGGAGTGCCCTGGGAGTCTTGAGATGTCTTCCATATGAATCAGGAGGAACTACTGTATCCATGACTGAATATTCTTCCTCAATCCCCAATCCTCTCCATTCCTTGCATTCCCAGGCTCTTCATAGTCCACAGAATTTCCCACTATGCTTGTTGAACTCTCTTGTCATTACCTTACATATCCCCTGCTCCCCCTCTTCTTAATATAAATATCTCCTAAACCATTCCCTCCCTCTGCTTTCTACCATCATCACTTCATTTAAGTATATTCTCTCTTATGTGGGCTGCCAATGTCTGCAATCTCCCTACATCCCAAACTCACCTTCCCAACTCAGCTTCCAGGGCTTGGTCTGTAACATATGTCTGGTTCTGAGTTCCTGCCAAAATTCTCCAACAGCTCCAATTTACTTTCATGTATTTCCTCATAGTTCCAGTTTCATCCTTATGTCCTCTTCCTAGCACTTCAGGATCTAGCAATGCCAACTTCTCATGATTCTCTCAATTTGTCAGTATTTCCAGGCCTCCCTGGCTTTGTTTATGTGGTCCCCTCCTCTTTTGTCTCTCTCAGACAAATATTTTCTTTCTCTGTAGGATACAACTTGAAGACCCCATCTTTTTAACAGGTCTTCCCCAACCTTTCAAGTAAAGTCATTAGCCCTCTCTTTCATGGGTCTGTAACCCCCTGTTCCAATCTTTGCTTAGCAAACCTCAATTTGCATCAGTTATAGCTGCTATGACATAGTCTTGGAATTCAGTTCTTAAAACAGCCTTTGGGGATAGCTAATCTTCTCCCCTCATTTTGCAGGTGAGACAACTGAGGCCTAGAGATCCAAGTAATTTGCCCAAGACGTTAGAGCACCCATGAAGTAGAGGTAAAATTGGACCAGGTCCTGAGGATGCAGAATTTTCTTTCCAGATAACCTCCCCTGGTACTGGTGTTAATACAGCCCTTACTTTTATTCTTGTGTTTCTTCCTCCACTATGTTCCTCAAGAACAAGGGCCCTAGAGAAAACTTCATCCTCTGCCTGGTGCTGTGCTTGGCATATAATGAACCTACCAGTTTCTGCTGAGAGAAGATACACAGGCCTTCTCTGTCCACCCTGTGGAAGCCTCACAGCACCCTGAAAATGCCCCTCACCACTTCCTTTCCACAGCTCAGGCACTGGATGCCGAGAAGCATGATGAAAGTCCCTCAACAAACAGGGGAAAAGCCAGAAGTGTAGCTTTCCTGTTTTGTTGGATTTGAAAAATCTGGTGCTTAGGGTTTCAGGGTTGGGCTGGAATGTTTCAGGAGCAACTTGCCAAGAAACTAGTGGGTCCCTTAGGGTATAAATTGATGTTTCCAGAGCCGATAAAGCCAAGGTTCTTAGAGGATCTTCTGAGGGAGAGAAATTAAGAGCCAGTGTAGCTGCCAGCCTCATTGGCTTCAGGGGACCAGAGACCCCAGATGGATCCTGCCAGGGAAGGGGTGGTTAACTCACCCCCACAAATATCCATTGAATGCCTGTGGTGTACTATAGCATTTATTCTAGGTCTGGCCAAATTGCTAAGTGATTATTCCTGGCTGGTTGTAACATTAGGGGAATGAACTCTTAAAAAAAAAAAAAAAAAAAAACCAGAACAAAACAAAAATCCAAGCAAAATATTCCATCACAAACAGGAAAAAAAATTGTGAGTGCATATTAAGTATATCTGACACTCTGTGCAATATATTTTTCAGTGCCAGGCAACTTGTTAGCTTCCTAATACGTGTATTCTGAGATGTTTGCAAATATGTTACAGTACTCGGCAAATAGCTCCACAGGCATGCTAGAGAGGCTGCTCCCATTTGAAGCTGATGGTGTCTCTGGCATTTAAACTTTCTTGTCCTCCTGTTAACCCAGGCCTGGGTGAGTGGCTCCTAGAGCAACTCATCCCATCTTTGTCTTTTTGATCACAGTGGGGACAGAGAATTAATGGTTGGATGTGCCAGGTCAATTCTCAGTCTGCTTTAAACTCCTGGAATACCAGGTTCAAAAGGGTCTATCTGGAGCAATGAGCCTTGTTACCCATTTTACGGCAGGGGAAGCTGAGGTCCAGAGAGGAAAGATAGTCTAAGTCAGTAGTATAAGGGATGGCAGAAGTGAGGCTTGATCCAGGTCATTCATAGCACAGCATTCCTGGGCATGCTGCTCAGTGGTCAAAGCATAGGAAAGAGACTGGACCCTCCCCCCAGTTCATTCTGAGCAGAGGCAGAATCAGCAACCAGAGGATGCAAGAGGAGACAGCAGCCATCTCACTGAGCCCCTTGTCTCCAATCTCCTCTGTGCACGCTGTGTGCAGAGAGTGGGCACAGGTGCCAGCCACCAGCCACGGGTCTGCTATAGCGAGGGCTGGAAGCCCAGTGGGGACAAGTGCCACGCTGAACTCCCCTCCCTGTCAGGCTTGCTGCCCTTTGGCCTGAGGAACAGAGCCTGGGGACTCGCTCAAAGCAAAGGAAATCCCCACTCGACTTGGTTCTCATAATCTGCAGGCAGGTCTTGGCTGGGTAACCCAGTGGGTCATTTTAATTTTCCAGAAGCTTTTGACTTCCCTGGGCCTTTAATCAGATAAGGGTGTGTGTGTGTGTGTGGTGTGTGTGTGTGTGTGTGTGTGTGTCTACACTAGTGCCTGGGCTCACTGGTTTGTTTCCCCTTCCCTCTTCTTTCCCTCCTCCCTCTCTCTCTCCCTTGAGCTGTCTCTCTCATTCTCTCTCTCTCCCCATAATCATCGCTTCCCATCTCTTCCAGAATGCTTAATGGAGTCTGGAGACAGAGAAAGCAGGATTTCATCTCAAAACTGGAGCCAGCCCTTGGTCCCCTCTGTTTTGCAAGTGCACTTGACATTGGGAGAGAGTGCTTCTTGGGGGTGGGGAGGGACTCCTCCTCCCATTGTTTTTCTCTAGAAAGGGCATTTTTGCCATTCCCACTCTGCTGTCATTAGTCCCAGTGCTGTCTGTGGTCAAGGACCAGCTTTAGACTGAGGGGCAACAGAATGCATAGAGAAGTATAATCAGAGGAGGAGGATGTTGGTGACTGGTGGGCACCCAGGAATAAGTCGCCAAACAGAGTGCCTCTAACAGCCTGTCCCCTGGTCCTTGTGAGGAAACTGTTGCTGTCCCTCTGAGCCTGTCTGCCCCTCAAAGCTGGTACAGTCTCCTCTCTCTTGCCTAGGGAACACCCAGCCCCCTCTGCCACAGAAAGTTCTAAAGCCATCCTTTTCTCAAGTCTCGGGACCTGTTTTGTGTGTGTGTCAGGTCAGCCCAGCACATTAGAGGGTGAGCAAAGGGATTTGATTCTTTCCTTTCAAGTCCTTCCTAAGCCTGATCTGTGTACCACTGTGCCTGGTGGGATACTTGACACATGCGAGGCACTTAATATTTTTGGTTCCGAACTGAATTTTTAGCTGATTATATTGGACTGGGCCTGATCACCTGAAGCCCTTTCCCATCCTATCGCTATGAACCTGACCATGTGCTACTGTGTGGCTACAGGGTTTGGGGTGGTGCTGGGAACAGAGAGGTGGCTGAAACAGGTTCTGTCTCAGGGGTTCATGAGACTGAATGGAGAAGGAGATAAAGTCTGAGGAGAGCATAAAGGAGCAGTTTGTACAGAGCAGCACCTGCTATGTATCTCCAGACTCAGCGTATTCACCTTCTAAAGGCACTTGGAGAACCACCCTGTCTGACCCCACCATTGACAACCGAGCTACGCAAAACCCTAGAGATGATTCACCCAGGGTCTTGTATTGATTTGGGACCAAGTTAGGAAGCAAACTCTGGATGGGAGGATGACTCCAGGTACAGTGCTCCCTCAATAAGAGGAGCTTGCTCCAGATGGAGAGTAAAGACCAGGACACCAGTGGCATCACCCTGTTACTAAGATGTGTCAATCATACTTGGGTCCTGGGACATGACAGGGAGCATTTGAAGGATTCAGAAAAAGAAGTCACACACCCAGTCTTTAATGACTTGCTACCCCTTCCTTGTCCATCCATCCATCCATCCATCCATCCATCCATCCATCCATCCGTGCATCCATCCATCTTTCCATCCAGGGAAGATTTCCTGAGCAAGCACAGGAAACAAACTAGACTGAGTCCTCACAAGAAAGAGCTGACAGTCTTGCTGTCTCCACGGTGGCCACTGCTGCTTCTCCTCCAAGCTCTGGCTCATTGCCCTTGCTCCTAGAGCATCTTATCAGTCTCCTGGATTATGTTACTGCTTCTCTCAGTTCCTAAGAGACCCACTCTGGGGGCCTGTGGTCAGCATTTCTTACCTGGTCTGCTGCACAGCTAGTGCTCAGACCCTTTGTCCCACACTAAGCAGGAACCAGGGACACAGTATTGTGGCTCCCCCCATCTAGTGATACCCACAGTGTGCCTTGGCTGGGTTGTGTGTCTTGTCCATGGATATCTGGACACCTGAACTTTTTTCTGTGGCCTTAGCGATGCCTGGAACAAGACCCGTACTGTCCCAGGGAGGGAGGGATGCAGAACTCAGCTGAGCTGCTGGTCAAACTCTGAGTTTTGACCTTGGCTTTTGCCAGTGTTGTGATCAAGGGCTTGCTGATTTGAGGAGCCACTTCCTGGGGATAAGGGGGTCCTGTCTCCACAGTGGTATTTCTACTTTTTGATAGCGTATTTCTCCACCCCCCGCTCACCTACCTTTGCTTCTGCCGGTCTCCTGGGCCTCCTCTTATGCAGGCTTCAAAGTCACCTGACCTCTGACTGCAGCTGGCCATCTTCTGGCCCACGAGTGTCTGACCAAGAGCCAGTGGGGGAAAGCCAGGTCTCTGGGAATCTTTGGGTTTGTTTGCAATTCTGACAAACATGGAGAAACAAATACGGAGAAAGGGGTTGAAGCTTAGATGCTTCAGAGCTACCTCATCACCAAAGCTGTGCCCAGGCCACGGTGACCTTGGTGAGTGGCCGCTCTGGAAGATTGCTCTAATTCTTCCTGGGACCAGAGGGGGAAATGGCAGAGCATCTGTCCAAGGGCCAGAGTCGGCTGGGATCTCAGAACTGCTTCTCTGGGCCGTGGCAGAGGGCCTGGGGTGGGGGCAGACATTCCTGGCCCTGTGTGCACTGCCTCTTCCCAGCTGCCCTCCCCTCTGGCCCCGTTCACTCTGCTTCCATTATCGGTGGGTGAAGTGGAAAATCACCTGCCTCTTAGGGGAGCGCGTGTCTCTGCTCCTTCCCTGGCTGCTAATGGAACCAGCTGCCGTCCCCAGCCATGTGTGGCTCTCCTGACCCTCTGAGACCAGGGGTGGGGAGTAGCCAAGGGACAGGACTTTGCTGGTTCTCAGGGAACAAAGCTGACATCATGCAGGCAGAGCAGAGAAACAGTCATTGATTTGGAGGTGGGGGCTCGAGCTTAATAATCACAGCTTCCATTTATTGAGCTCCTCCTGCGAGTCAGGCAGTGTGCAAGCCACTCTGGCTGCATGATCTCATTTCATCTTTGCACCACCCCCAAGGGGCAAGTTAGGATTGCCGTTGTGTTTCTTTGTGAAGACTAAAGCTCAGAGAGGTTAAGCAACCTGCTCACAGTCACACAGCTAGCGAGAGGACAGAGTTGGGCTCTGAGCTAGGACTGCCTGATTCCCAGATTCTTTCTTGATGCTACAGAAGGATTCCAAGAGGGAACAGATGTTTTCTCATACTTGGTTCTGCCTTGGACAGGTAAGGAAAAAGGTCAAGAGGACTGCTGGCCAACAAGGTCCTAATTTCAGTGGTAAGGTTTTCCCAAGTCTATTCAAGACTCCAGATTGGGAGAATTAACTGAACTCTTGATTGAAGGGCTCCCCAGTCTGATCCAGGGTATCAGGAGTGTACGTCACACATTCTGAGTGTTTTTTTTTCAAGCTATTCATAACTTTTTCTTATAGCCATGCTATACAAATTGTGCATTTATATCAACTCCAAGTGAGTTGATCCTTTGAGCTTGGCTTAAGAGATTGAACTCTGGGAAGATACACTCTATTTAATGGGTGGGGTGCAGTGAAGCTGGAAGGGTCTTGGGGTTGACTGTAGGAATTTCACAGCCAGTTGGAGGGCAAGGCTGAGTCCCTCTGCAGAGAGCCAGGGCTTGGGGGACAGTTCAGGGTGGCTGCAGGAAGCCCTCCCTGGATGCGACACCCTGTGATAGGCACCCCGTAAACACTAGATAAAGACCCATGGGCTCCTTCCAGAGGATTTATTCTCCTAACTTGGAAATACTCCTCCCACAAGAATGAAACAGATGAAGATCTTCGGAGCATTCTCTGTACACCAGGGGCCCTGCTAGGCCTTCCCACGTGCCATCTCAGTGGGGTGGGCTATTCTTCAAAGCAGGATGTGGCGAAGCAGCACAGGGCGCCTCAGAGGAAGCTCTCAGCGCCTGCAGAGTACAAGCTCCATCATTTTCCCAGCCTCATGCGGACCCTCAGGGTATCCACCCTCCCCACCCCACCCGCAGGTCCCATGCCCCAGGTTTCCTCCTGCTTTTTCATTATGCAGTGAGTGTTTCCCTTGCTTCCAGAGGAATCAGTGATCAGCAACCAGGTACAGGCAGGTCACTCCAGTCCTGGGCCTCTGTGCTGCCCAGCTTTATAGCACTGAGAGGGGACCATGGCCCTGACACTGAAAGGTGTGCTGAGACCTGCATGCTGTCTTGCTGTGTGACCTCAGGCAAGCCAAGACCCCTCTGGAACTTGGATTCTGATTCTGGAAAGGGATGGGTTCTAGAAGGAGTCAGTGACTTTTCAGCTTCTTCCTAGATGTCTGGTCTACTCTGTTTTCTCCTTTCCCTGACGATCAGGCATAGTGCATTGCATGGGATTTGTGATTTTTGGCTCCATCACTTTCTGGTTCTGTGATGCTGGGGAAGTTATTAACCTCCAGAAGCCTCAGTTTTTGCATCAACACAGTAATGTCCACCTTGTGGGGTGTGTGAGATTAAATGAGATAATATGTATAATCAGATAAAGTGCGGAACCCAGTACCAAGGGCAGGAAGAGTCTCAGAAGAGACTCAGTGGATTGTCTTCTCTTCCTTCCTTCCCCTCCTTTCCATCACCTTCATCTGGGAGCAGGACAGGGACCCCCTGGCCCTTGACGAAGCAAACCTGGCAGAGGACCAACGAGTAAGCCACCAGATGTCGCCCTGCTCCCTCGGGGGAACAGTCACCCTCTGGTCCTATGCTGTCTCACCCTTGCTTCACCCATTGGTACCATTTCATCCACTTTTACTTCTGCTATCATTTGAGGGTGGTTTCAGCCAGCTCACTTCCCAGGGGGGCAGGAACAGGCTGTCCATCCCTGAGGTCTTGGGGAGAGGAGTGGGAATGGCTAAGGAGAAGCCATTCTCCAGCCCAGGAAGAGATCTTGGGGCAGGTGCTGGCAAAAGAGTGGAGAAATGAGTCTGGGCAGCCAGCTGTGCTGCTGTACTGAGGCCCAAGGCCAAGAAGGTAGGAGAATTATCTCTGTTTCCCTGTCCTGGCAGGGATACAGGTAGGGCTGGGGTTCTCAAAGCTCTCCTCTGGAGCAAGCATTCCTGGGTCCTCACGCAGGGAGGCTGAGGGTTTCTGATGCTTCCCACATCCTCTCTCCCTGCCTCACTGTAAACCTTGCCTCCCAAAGGGCCCAACCCTGTAATTTGGAATTCCTTGCAAATCCCACTGCTGATGGGTATTCACCTAGCGCCCTGGCAAAGCCTGTGGGTGTCGGGGAGGGGGAGTGGCACAGGGCACAGGGCCAGGAGAGCAGAAGTGACTATGTGGCACAGTGGTAATTACTCTAGAGAGGCCTGGGCTCAGGCTGGTTCCAGCTCTGACATAAGTTCCCTGGATGGCTGAGATGAGTCACTGCCCCTTTCTAAGATCTGATGTCTTCTGATGAGTTTGTCTCTATGTATTTCTTTGGACTTGTCAGAGACTTCGGTGGTGGTACTTGATGGGAGGCCCAACTCCTGCCGATCACAGCCCTCTCCTTCCTCCTTGACTATGACCTTCATTGTAGGTAAGGAGCAGGGGTTCTCCCTCACTGGAGAGGGCACAGGACTGCCTCCTCTTCTTTTGCCCTGTTTCCTCCCCTTCTTCTCCTGCCCCAAGCTCCTGTTCGCTGAGCATCCTCCTGGGCAAGGCTCCGGGCCAGACCCTGGGAGTGTGGAGGGGACATGAAGGTGACATAATTTCCACCCTCTGAGGTGCTTACTCTGGTGGAGACATCCACATGCACAGCCATGGCAAGCTGGGAGGTGAGGTTGTATGCTGGGTATTGGAGGCCATGGATGAAATAAGGATGCTTGCGGGAGGATAGAGGAGGGGACAGAATAGAATGCAACAGCTGGGTCTCACAAGAAGAGCTATAAAGCCCCTTATTAATGAGGGAGGGAGGGTACCCTGTGACTAGCACTTGCACGAGCAAATGCGAGTAGTGTGGGAAGGCAGGCAGAGTGTGAGCCGATGGATGCCAGGCTACAAGGGAGCCAGAAAAGGAGACCTGGACCAGGTCAGGGAAGCCCATGGGCTTCAGTGGTTCTGCAGGGACCATCTGCGTATCTGTCAGCTGTGACACTAATGATGGTTTGCTCCCTGGTGCCCGCCCTACTCAGAGCCAGTTCTAGGCATCCAGTACCTGCCCACTGTGCCCTCCCCAGCCTCTATGAGGTCTATAACATTAACACTTTATTTTCTTGATGAGGAAACTGAGGCACGGAAGAGTTATTTACCTATTACTGTTTTTCTGGCTGCCAAATGATAAGAATTTGATTCAGGTAATCTTGTCCAGGGCCTGTGCTCCGAGCCATCAAAGGGCTAGGATGCAGCCCTCAGTGATACCAGCTGTTCTGGGCCCGGGGTGCTGCACCAGCCCAGGTTCTTCTCCTTCACCTCTCACCCACTGTCTCGGCAACCAGGAGCCAGATTTTGGGGTGTGGGCATCTGTACTCAGTTCTGAACATCTGCCTCCATTTTGATCCGATTATGCCCCTCATCTCTCTGCAGGCAGGAGCTGCACCTGCTTCCCGCTGTCTTAATTAAACTGCATTTTTGTTTTTATTTACTTAGTGCCAGGATGGGGAAGAAGTGTCCTCTGTGCACAGATGAGGAGTGGCAGGTGAAGAGGCAGGGGTGGGCACACGAAAACCTTTGGGTTTTCAGTGGAGAGAGCAGTGGCCACTGACAGTCACACCGCTAACCCTCAAACCAGCGAGTGCTCCCCAGTGCCCAGCAGGCCTCTCCTCCAAGGCCCATATTCCCTGATGTGTCAGCCACGCCACTCCCGGACTGACTGCAGACCAAGTTCAAATCTCACCTCCACTATTCATCTGAGACCTTCTTTAGCTAAAATAATACTTACATTCTAGAACCTCGGTTTCCTTATCTATATAAAACATGGTTTATAGTACCTTCAGGATTGCGTGCGTTGCACATGATATTCCCTTAGGTGTCTAGCTTGGGGCCAGAACTCAGCAGGTACCTAAATTCATTCTTTGCTTTGTATATTATCCTCCCTAGACCCCCACAAGGCATGCATTGTCATCGTCTTCATTTTTAGGGAAACGAACCAGAGTCGTGGACTGGGGAAGTGACCTGCCTAAGATCCCATGGTTGGCAAATGGCAATGGCGTCAAAGCCAATTAGGTCTCTCATGGCCATTCCTTTACCTAGCTCCTTCCCTGCCAGCTCCTCCCATGGTCTCCTGGTTTCTGGTCCCTTCCCTCTGGTTCTACATGGCAGTCTGTCTTTAATGCCATCCTTTTCAGAAACCCTTTGCTGATTTCTCAGCAGGATGGCCTCTCTCCCTCTTCTGAACTCCCATCTTTCTTGGATTTGGAACCCAAAGCTTTGGGCTTCAATCTCAGCCCTGCTACCCAGCTGCAGGGTGTGACTGTTGGTTTGTCACCATCACGTAGGGCCTCTGCTTCTTCATCTGACACAGGCAGAGTCACGTTATGTTTTAAGGTGGGCATCTCTTGAAGTCAGCTAGTCCCAAGTTCAACTCCTGCCTTGGTCTTTTACTGGCTGTGTGGCCATGAGTGGCTTATGGAAGGGAGGCTCTGTTCCTTACTGGTAGAATAAAATACTTGCAAAGTGCCCAGCACCAAAATCGTTAAATAGCAGAACAAGGTGAGAGTAACCCTGAATTCATAGTCACAGTGCCTGGGCTCAAATCCTGGGCAGACCAGCCAGGATCCACGCAGCCTTGGGAAAATTCTTAAACCTTTCTGTGCCTCAATCTTTCCACCTGGCTTACAGAGGTGCTGGCAGTAATTCCTACCCCACAGTGTGATTGAGGGGATTAAATGAGGTAGTACAGGCAGAACTCTTATAATAGTGCCCATGTTTAGTAAGAGGATAGGGAACCTTGGCTGCTAGAGCTAAGGATTGTTGATGGATTAACTGAAACTATGGAAGTACTTTCTAAATTTCTAAGCTCTGGTCCAATGAGAGGTATGGATCATTCTCCTTCTGCCTTGAATGTCAGCCCTCTGTGTCCCCTGTCGAGGGGCAGGAATAAGCCCCCGTGCACAGGCTTCGGCATCAGTTCTGTCAGTACACTTGGGGAAGCCAGGAGGAGCTCCTGCAGAAGCCAGGCCCCCTTGGAGCCAGGGAAGCAGGTGAAAGACTCCCCAAGCCTCTCAGCACTTTCTGGGGTATCAGGAAGTCCAATCACCCTCATCCCACACTCCAGCTGGGGTTTGGCAGCTGCAGCAGCAGTGCTATGCTGGGGTGGGACGAGTGACCGTGCAGGGAAGGGGTTTTTCTCCCTCGCTGCAGTTTGCATTGACTCTCTCTGCAGGGCTGATGCACAGAATCACCCAGGCAGCAGCACAGCGGCATTGTCCTCCGCCCCAGAGTCCCTCAGGCAGCAGCATGGTAACTGGCTCCTCACAGGCTGAGTGGCAACACTGGGTTTGTGCCTACAAGGAGCTGCCGGAAGCCACCTGGCTCTTACTCATGGCTCAGCACCTGCTAGGGGAAATGGGCACAGCTGGATTCTAGGCCCAGCCGGGACACCTCGGGCAAAAGTTCTGTGAACACCCTGAACCTCTGCTTCCTCATCTGTAAAACAGGCACAGACACAATGTCTATTTCACAAGGCTCTGGGAAATACTCGAAAAGATTAGCATGGAAAACACCTAGCAAGTGTGTGGGTCCCGGTGAGACTCCTGGGGCCTGTGGTTCTGATTAACTGATACAGAAGCCAGGTGTGGTGGTGCAGGCCTGAATTTCCAGCACTTTGGGAGGCTGAACCAGGAGGACTGAAAGTTCAAATCTAGTCTGGGATAATTTAGCAACTTAGTAAGACCCTGGCTCAGAATAAAAAATAAGGGGGATGGGGTGGGCTGAGGATGTAGCTCAGTGCAAAGGCCCTGGGTTCAATCCTCAGTACAGGGAAGAGGGAATAAGAGAGGGAATAAGGGAGGGAAAGAGAAGAAATAAGATTACTCTGTCCAAAGTGGTCCAGCTTGGGCATTTCAGATCCTTGGGACTTAATTTTTCCATCTGGGTGGGTAATACAGAGATTTCTTGTGGGGTTACTCTTATTTAGTCCGTCCTTCCTTCCCCCTTCCTTCCTTCCTCCCCCCTTTTCTTCCTTCCTTCCTTCCTTCCTTCCTTCCTTCCTTCCTTCCTTCCTTCCTTCCTTCCTTCCTTCCTCTTGGCAGAGCTGGGAATTGAGCTTAGGGTTTTTGTACTGAGTTGTGTCCCCAGTCCATCCATCTATCCATCCATCCATTCATTTACAGACAGCGACTTGTTGAGTTGCTATACTGCCCAGACTTGGCTTGACTTTGCAGTCCTTCTGCCTCAGCCTCCCAAAGTGCTGGGATTATATCATGCCCAGCTTCACGAATGTTTGGGGACCTACTGAGTACCCCATTGAGGCTCCCAGGAGAGGTGTGGGAGGGAAAGGACTTGCACAGGACCCAGCCTCTCCCTCAGAGCTCACAGTCTGGTTGGTGAAGCAGGCGTGGGCAGCTGTGAGGACCAACCAGGTACCAAAGGAGCTGGACCTGAAGAGGTGGAGGGACCAAGAGGCTGGTTCTTCTGGGGCCGCAGGGCACTTCAAACAGTGAGCTCCATGCAGGCGGAGGGTGGTCGATCACAGGGAGAAAGTGAAGTTTGCACAGTTTTCCTGGTGCCAGACTGAAGAGGGCCTTGAACCTGAGCCAGGGGCTTCCCATGGACCTGGGCCTCCACCAGCAGGCTGGGTGCTGGCTCACCACCAATAATACGAGAGAAGTGCTTGGCTTAGCCAACCCTGAGAGCCCATAGCTGATAAGAAGCTTTCTGACCCTTCCTCCATTCTCCATGCTGTAAGGGCTGTGCAACAGTTTCCTTTAATTAACAAATTTCCTTAGTGTCCCTTTTTTCTTAAGGTTACTTGATATCCAAAGTGCGGCACTGAACCCCTGACAGCAGACACTTACTTACATTCTCTAAACAAAATGTGGAAAGATATAGATGAAATAAAATTTATCATTTTAATAACTTTTAAATATACAGTTTAGTTGTGGTACGTATTTTCACACTGTTGTGTAGCTGGTCTGAACTCCTTCATCTCGCAAAGTGACCCTCTGTTCTGCTCAACATCTCCCGATATCCCACTCTCTCCAGACCCTGGAAAGCTCCATTCTACTTTCTGTCTATGATTTTAATGGCTCTAGGTGCCCCGTAGAAGTGGAATCATACCTCTGACACTCCATGGTGTTACCAAGGTTTCTCTGTGTATGAGCTGTCAGCCTTTCTTTCCTCCCCTTTTAAGGCTGAATGGGACTCTGCTGTATGTACTTGCCTCGTTTGTTTTTTCAGCCACCCATCCAGGGACACTTGGGTTGCCTCTACCTTTTGGCGCCTGCCAATGCTGCTGCTGCTGTGAGCGTGGTTGTATGAGTATCTATTTGAGTCCTCACCTTCAGTTCTTTCTTCTGTACCCAGAATTGGAATTGCTAGATCACATGGCAATTTCTGTCTTTAATATTTTTAAGGAACCACCATACTATTTCTGGCCACAGATTCACAGGCTGGAGAAGAAACCACACATCTCTACTTAAGGACAGGGAGTTGGGGGCCCAGTGACAGGCTCTTGTGTTTCTTATGTGAGCTGGTGATCCCAGTGAGGCTGGAGCCATGTGTTTAGGGTTCTCTCTCTGTGTGTGGCACACACTGAGGTGTGGTGAATCTGCCTCCTTTTCCTTATAAGAAATGGTGACACAGGAGCCCAGAGAGACAGAGGCATTCTGGAAGTCACACAGAGCCTTGTGTGCTCCAGGCCCTCAGGGTTCGGGGACCCTTCTTGTGTTAAGGTTTAGTTCAAGAGGCAGAGCCCTGCCTTTTGGTCTGTGGAGAGAGCCCTCATCACTGACAAGGGGTGCAGGGGGTGCTGGAGAAACATCATCGCATGGAAATATCTTCCGTCTTCTGGCCCATTGCTCCTAGCAGAGCCAATGGCTCTAGGGCCTCTGCAGTTTGCTCTTCTGGTCAGACGAAGCCTGGGGAATCTTTTCCAGTCCCTTATGCTGGAGAAACCATTAGCCTTAATTTGGACCTTGGTTTCCAAACTTCCAGGATTCTTTTTGATTTATGGGCAGGTAAATGGAGGCTGAGAATAAGGCACTATGCTAAGAGGGCAGCTGAAAAGGGGAGCCTCCAGCCCCTGCAGATTTGACACCATGGACTCCTGGGAATCTCTTGCAGTGTCAGGGACCCAAGGGAACAAGCTGCCCCACATATCTTTACCCTCTGGCTCTGGAGAGGTTCTGTGCCCTGAAGGTCAGCCTGCCACCCCTGAGCCCATTAAAGCTGTAAGAGGTTCAATATGTGAGTGAGCTCAAAGACAGCCAAGTCTATAATAAACCTCCCCATTTAGCCACCCCGTACCGGGCCCTACCCCACTGCCCGGCACCATGGACACATTAGGTGGTAGCTGATACTGTATCACTTATTTATTGCAGAGCACTTAGGCAGCTGCTCTGGGCTTCTGCCCAGGTGGCCTCCTTCCCGCTGCTCTGTCTTCATGCTAGCCTTTTCTTTCCAGCATGTTCCTCCCTGCCTCAGCCAGTCCTGTCCTGAACTTCCAGCTCCACCAAGGGGTAGAGCTTGGAGGATAGGCCCATCATAGTCACAGGGAAGCACATGAGGCTGGGATTGGTATTATTATCCACAAAATCATTTAAGGAAGCTGCCTCTCAGGGCAAGAGTCTTGTTCATAGCTGGGAAGTGGCAGAGCAGGACTAGATCCTGGTCAGGTTCATCGGATGACCAGCCGAGTGCCTGTGTAGCCTCCTGGCCTCTGGGAGCTATGCTAGAAGCAGACTGGAGGACTGTGGCCCAGCAGGGCCAGTGACTAGTGGGCGCTCCTGCTTCAGAAGTCAGTCTTTTCATGGATGACCGATACTGCAGATCTGGTGGGGTTCTGGAATGGGCGCTGTCCCTTGCCAGTTGTGTGGCCTGGGATCAAGGACTCAGTTTCTCTGCGCTAAACTGCTGCCTCTCTGTCCTCACCCTGGGAGTCATAACCACGCTAAAAATCCTGCCTCATAAGGTGAGAGCCCCATGTGACGATGAAGTGGGCCTGAGCAGTTGTAGGTCACTGTTTCACCACCCTCAGCCCAGCACCGTCACTCTTGGGGGAGCATAGAAACTCGAGAGCTGCAACCTCCTGCCAGCAAGGCCTGCCTTTACTCTGTGGGTTCCAGAAAAGCTTCCTCCTCCCACCTCAGTAGCCCTATCTGAGGGGACAGTCAGCCATCCCCTCTTTCCCACCTAGTTTTTGTGTCATTGAGGTCACAGCTAGAAAAGCCTGAGGCCCAGAGAAGGAAACAGGCTGGCCCAGGCTCACACAGCAATTGGTGGAGGAGAACAGGCCAGTCGACCAGTTGTGTGCCTCTGGCCTGGGAGGGTGGGTGGCTCAGCACCGCACCTGCAGAGTTCTCAGCTTCTTCCCTCAGGGCATGCTTGCAGCAGGGGTCATAGGCAGTGTGCCTTCTCCCAGGAGAGACCCTGTCATTCACCTCATGCCCAGGACTGGGCTGTTGATTGTGCCAGGATTGACAGATTCAGATGGTGGGGAAGCTATTATCTCAGCTGTCGGGAGCATTTGGGGCCTTATTGTAACCCAGCTCTGGCTTCTGCTTCCCCGTGGAGAAAGCTAAGGCAGCGAGGTTCAATGGTTATTCCAGGCCAAGCTGCTTGGAGGCTTTGACTCTGCTCGGAGTCCAGCCTTCTCTGGGTACCACGTGATCTTCTGTGCATACATTCAGCAGGCCCAGGACCAGGTTTCAGGCTCTGCCTGGCTCTTACCTCTCTTGCAGGCAGGGCCTTTGTACCTTATCTGATACCCTTTGCCCCCTGACCCTGGTTAGAGCCTGGTCACACTTGGCACTCTGGGTGAGGTGACGTCAGACTTGTCTCACTGTCACGCCATCACCACCCCCAGGCCTCATCAGCAGCTGCTTGGCTGAATAATTCATGGGACCTTGTTTACTCTTCCCTTCTTGGCTGTTAGTGGCTCCGGGAAACCCACCACAGCCCCCTCCAGGGTCCAGCTGCCTTGTCTTCCACCCTCTCTCCAATTTGGCCACCAGAAAGTAGCTCCAGGGCTGGGCTGTTGTGTGATTGGCCCTGAATTATTCAGGCCTCGTTTGACTGCAGCCAGGGTTGATCTGGGCCGTGGAGTTTGCCCCATTTAAGGGACACATGGAGGAAGAAAATGTGAGACAAAGTGATCTCTGTGTCCACCTCCATCTGAGTTGAAGCCCACACTCTGCCAGATTCAGGGTCCTCTGCCAGTCGTGAGCCTCGGGGAGCAGACTGTGCCTAGGGGAGGACTCCCGATACTTGGACGGAGAGAACAGTGCACAGCACACCGTTGGGGCTTAGGTTGCATGTCACCTGCCAGGCCTTTGCTAAATAGCAAGGGATGACGTACTCTAATCCATGGACCAAGACTCCAGCTGGAGTCAGCTCTGGTCCTCCTTTCCAGCTGAGTCACTGGCAGGTCTCTCAATCTCCCATGCTGTAGCCTCATCTGTGAGATGGCATTGCGATGGTGGCTACCTCCCCGAGCCCACATACCTCACCTGATGGGAGTCTCCAAGTGCTCTCTCTACCCACCTCATTGTGTGCCTGTTTATTCCTTCACCTCTTTTATCCTTGTGAGAACTTTTTATAGAAAGACACTGGGTTATATTTTCCTCCGTATCTCAAGGACTAGTAGCTTCTAGTAGATGCTTGGTAAATGCTCATGGAATGAATGAATAAATGAGTGTGTGAAGAATTGCTCCCCAGAGATGCAATGGGCTGATTGATGAGGCAGTGAGTCAGCCCCTTTATTGCTGAGAGTGTTCCACTGGGTCACAATTCACCAGGCATCCACAGCAAGGATTGATGCCTGGCTTGAAAGATGCTCTCGAAAGCCTCCTCCCCCCTCATTAAGCTGCTGCACTTCTCAGATTCAGTGAGTAAATGTGGCCTGTAGGAGTTGGTGGGGAGAGTGGATGATGATGATGATGTGATGATGACAACGGAAATAACGGCAATGATAAAGGGGACAAGTCCCTTGACTTGAGATGGAGTAAGATGGAGAATAGAAATGGGCAATACATTGGCCTTGCCTATCAGACCTTGTACCCCTCAAGGCAGGGAATCATGGGCTTTATGTCTATATTCCTGGTGCCTGGCACATAGTAGGTGTGCAACAGAGTGAGTGTCATTAGTCCTTGGACGATCAGGCAGTCTCAGACCCTACACTCTTCCTAACCCAGCACCCAAACACCTCCTCTCACTGAACCATCTTTGGTGGGCTTTCTAACTTGTATTTTGCCTCAGGTTCTCCAATCATAAAAATGGGTCACATGGGTTGCTTGCCTTCCCCTGGAACTTATCTGAACTGGCCTGTCCCATCTTCACTGCTGGGAGAGGGCAGGCAGGGCAGGTTGCCTGGTTGGAAGCTGTCCTCAAGCTTCTGGGCTCCATAGTGATGGGGTACCGTGCCCATGCTGTGAAGCACTGATAAGCTATTTTGATAATTTCTGTTGCTTTCAGAAAGACAGCTTCCAAGATTCAAGACCAGGTGGTGCTGGTCTTTTTTTGGAGGTGCTAATTAATAATTTAACTTCATATAATGATAATTTTATCTTGTTGCAGTTTGTGGATTTATGATTATCTCATCCATCCGGTGCTGGGTGCTCAGCTCGGAGTGTCTCCTGTGGTCTGGCTGCTGCACATGCTGCTGGGAAAATTTCTGCACAGAGGAGAGGCCCAGGGAGCGATGCAGGCATGGACGGTCTCCCAAACACATTTCCTCCATGGGTCTCGGTCTGTGAGGTTGGATGGCTTCCTGGAATCTCTCAAGAGCTGTTTGGTTTGGGAACAGGAGAACAGAGCCAGTGACCTCTCAGCTTTGATCATCTTGGTGTCTCTGGAAATGGGAATCAGGGGAAAGGCTGGCATCACAGACTGCCACAGTGGGAAGAGCCCCAAGATAATGTCACAGCTGGTCCAATCCCCTCCTTCACAGCCAGGGAAACAGGGGCTAGGGACAAGGAGGGACTAACAGAGTTCTGCAGCAGCCAGTCACAGAATTCATTTTGAACCCAGGTCTTTACCTGCATTCCAGCTGCCTCCTGCTCTCCAGTGCAATCTCTCAGCCTCAGGCAACCAACCCTGCAGGAACTGGGCATGCAGTGGGAAGTGATCCAGGAAACAAGGTCTGGGCCTCCTGAACAGTTCCCAGATTTCCTTTGATTCTGGCAGCTCAAAGCCCATCATCCCAGCAAGGAGAGGTGGGATGCTGGGGACCCTCCTGAATGCATGCAAACCCCTTATTAGTTTATAATAGGTACTGGCCTCAGTGCCCTTGTTGTCCAGAAATGGGTATGATCTATCAGCTGACTTGGAAAAGACAAAAGAACTAGAACTAGAGGCAAAAGGAGCAGTGGGGTTTAGCTGAGGGGATGGGAGAGCATTCCAGACAGAAGGAAAAGAGGAAGGCTCCGGTTTTAAAACCATGGGACATTTGAGGACACAGTGGAACAGGAGGAGGAGGCCAGACCAGGTTGGAGAAGGCTGTCTCAGTGTTGCCTTCAGCTTCTCAAAGAACTGAAGCCAGGGTGAGCTCAATGACTTAGGTGAGACCTTTTGCCTCTAGGGACTTCAGTTTGCTCTTTTCATACTAGAAGAGCATGGGCAGGGTGTTTGTGGCTGGGCCTGTGTCTGGGCTGGGTAGAAGGCTATGCTTGGTCTCCTCTGATTGCTGGGCAGAACTAGGGAGCAGGAGGAGGCTGCTGGACTCCTCCCCTGTGCTAATCTGGGCTGTCCTTCTACTCAAAGCTGGGCTGCTGACCAGGCCCCAGATTGGCCTTAGTCCATGCTAATGAGATGCTAATGTAGAAGACCAGATTGGCTGCAGCATCTGAGTGTTTGGGGACCCTCTTGACAGCTCGAGAAACCCTCCAGCCACTCTAGGCAGCATGAAGTCTAAGCCAGGATGTTCCTTCAGCAATCCTGCCTGTCACTTCTTATTACATTCGAAGCCCGTGGTACCTGCCAGGGGCCGGGGGCTGAACTGGTCATGTTCTCTTCCCGAGATTCCAGGGAAGCTGGTCTGGCAGAGTCACAGGGGATTTGCGAGGCTCTGGATGATCCAGGATCTGGCCTTGCCTATTCTGGATGCCCTTGGCTGTAGCTTGGGGTGCAAAATCTCACAAGGACCCCTCCTGCTCATGCTCAGAACAACATGGCCACATTTGCTTTGATTTCTCCAAATTGTGATAGTTCATATCCAGATGCATCTCAGTGGCGACCCAAGCTTTCTCCCCTGGATGCTTGAAATTCAAGAACCTTAGAAGGTCGGGTCAGAAGGGTTCTTAATGATCAGCAAATGCAGAGGACTTTTTAAAATTTTCTTTATAAATCCATAATTTTTTGTTTGCCTGAAGTATTATCCAAATAAGATATGTATAAAACTTCTAAAGATGTCAAAATGTTTATAATAAAAAGCACTGTTTTCCCACCCTTTCTACCTCTACTCTGGCTTCCAAGACAACACATTTTTAACTCTTTTGGCTGCTCTCTTTTTTGATATTTGCCTTTCTATTTTTAATAATATGCATATGCTGCTATTTCTGCTTTATCAGTGTCAAAACTTATTTATCAATTTTTTGATATGATAGATGAAGATTTTGCTCTGTTGTCTATCCTTTTCTTTTTATATAGACATATTGCAATTTTTAGTCAAATCTAGAGCATTATCATAAACGTGCAAATGCAGTTCACTTAGAGTCAAGCAATAGGCTAAGTTATTTTCTTCCTTATGCATTTTCCCCCCTCTGGTGTAGCAGAGACAGTTAGTACTCATCAACTTTCCAACTGTTCCCCTCCATTGCCCAACTTCCTTTTCATTTAGGTGAGGATATGTGATCTGAATGATCTCTTTGGATTAAAGCGGCTAAGAGCCTGTGCCACTTTCCTATCTCTCTTCATTAGCGAGGTTATGCAGGTCATGGGTTCCATGTGGTGCAAATACAAAAGAAAGGACTGCCTCTTTAGCAGAATGTAGTGTAAGACAGAAATAAATAGGATGTGTTGTGGCATCTAGCATTAACCACTTTGATAAACGTATTCAGAAGCAATAGTCACATTCCAGTGGCATCATTTTCCTGAACTTTTCTGAATGTTGTATCAGATCTGTGGTAGCATAATTAATAGGATTTCTAAAAAAAGAAATCAACACTTTTTTCAGTGCTGGGGATGGACTGTAGGCCTCTGCTCATGCAGACAAACATTCTACCACTAGTTACATCCCCACCCCTTAGGATTTTAAGTATTATTTTAAGTCATTGATCATCAGTTAATCACTTCTTGTTTCCTAGATTCTTTATCTCCTTGAGTCTTGAATTTCTTCTTTCAGTCTAGCTATTGCTGTCTTTACATGCTATAAAACTTTTGTTCTGGGCATTTCCCCTGCTGGTCTCCCGTGTTGAATTCTGTTTTCTGAATTCTACTTTCTTTGTTTATTTCTCAGGTTTACAGAAGCATATTGTTTGATAGCTTACTGAAGGCATTTGCAAAATAAGTTTTCTGAATTCTTGTCCTATGGCTTACTAACAGTATTATTATACTTGTGATTGGCTTCTTTTTCCCCTCAAGATTCTCATCTATAGAATGGGGACAGAACAACAACCTACTTCATAGATTGTTGGGATGATTAGGAAACTTATTGCATGGATAGCACCTGGAAGCATCCATAGATGTGGAGACTTAGGTATCTGCTTTCCACCTCAAAAATCTCTTTCCAAATAAACATATAGTACTGAAAAATTGATAGGAAGTTTCCTGTTCTGTGGTGAAACTGGTGGAAAGCTGAACTTCCGTGTGTGATGGTGGGTGAGGAGGCTACTCCTGCTACTGAAAATCATGTTGGCATTTCAAGCCTTTTCCCGCACTCATAGAGATGGCCTCCTAGTACAGTTGGCAGTGAGAAGTTCTGACTTCTGGGGCTCCCATGGACTTCAGTTCAGACTCCACTTAGCCCACTGTATTAGTTAGGGTTCACTAGTGGAACAGATATAAGATAACATAATATAATATAATGTAATATAAGTGATTATATGAAAAGTTTACAAGACAGGCTTACAATGGCTGCCTGTGGAATCAGAGGTAGAAGAATTCAAAATAGCTGCCTGCACAAAGGAGAACCAGAAGATCTAGTTGACATTTGAAGGCCTGGAGCTCACTGAAGAGTCTGATGTGTGTCTGTGTTGCAAAACCAGGATGAAGAATCTGGAAGCCTGAAGGAACTGGAGACCAATATCCAAAGGCAAGGCAAAGGCAAAGGCTAGAGCTCCTCCTCTGAAGAAACGAGAACACTTTCTCCTTTTTCTTTTCATTCCAGTCAGGCTACAAACCTATTGGTTGGTGCCATCTGCACCTAGGGAGGGTCTTCCTTCCTCAGTTTGTGTCATACATGTCAGTCATTCACAGATACACCCAGAACTGTGCTCCACTAATCTGCTAGCTGTTTCTTAATCCATTCAAGGCGACACATCACAATTAACGATCACATTCCTATTTCTAGCACCAGATCACTCTTACCTCCTGCACCTGGAGCCTTCAGCCCTGAGCCCCTGAGGGGTTTGTTGTCATTTTGGAGGTTCTAGGAGAAAGAGAAGGCAAAGTCATCTTTATGTAGAAGTCAGAGCCACACATTCAAACTGTTCTGGCTGCAAAAACTCTTAGTCAAAGATGATTCCTGACAGCCAGTGTACAGGGAAAAGAAAAACAGAGTTGTGGGACTGGGTGGGTGAAATCTGGGAACCCCACTGTTTCCAGCAACTCTTCCCTGAGACACTGGCTGCTGGAACTTCAGTAGTTTGCACACACTGAGATGCAACCATTCCTACTCTTACCTCACAGACCTCCAGGGCCAGAGAGAAAAGCATCTGGGATTTGGCCTCTGATCCCCAGCTCAAAGCCCTTCCTTCCACACTTTGAGGCTTCCAAGTAGAAGCCATGGTAGCTGATCTTCACTTCGCTGTTCTCAAAAAGTTAAAGATGAAGTCCCAACTTCCCCGAACTCTTTCTGGGTCTATTTTCTCTGATTCTATCTTGATATTCTATTTTCATCTCACCACCTCTGGGGATAATAACAAGGGGCCCATAATTGCTACCTGCTGGGTAAAGTAGCTCTACCTTTTATTTGTCCTAAAATGTTCTCTTCCTATCATTTGGCCCCCATCAGCTTCTGTGACCTAAGTTCCCAGCGGCCCCTGTCTAGATGCCAGTGTCCCAGGCAGTAGAGCTGCTAACTGCTCCCTTACCCTCATGTCACAGTTTTAAAGCCTCCCAAGCCATGAGCTCTAACAACCAGCTGGGTGAAGAACACTGCCATCTTTCCATTCTTCTCTCTCCAGAGCAAAATTCTGTCATCTTTCCAGGTTCAGCACCAATACCACCTTTTTGGAGAAGTCTTATTTTGAGTAAGTTACTTGATCTCTTGAGCCTCATTTATTCATCTGTAAAATGGGCAGTATGGGACCTGCCTTACTAGGCTTTAGAGATGAGCAACTATGCTAATGTAGGAATTGGCAGACTGCTGGGTGCACACATACCAGATGACTCAATAAATGTTAGCTGTTATCACTGTGTGTGCATCTATTGTAAAAATGTTCCATTCTGTCTTGTGGGGTATGTCTAATTCCTCCATGAGGTGGGTGGGTCTCAGCTCTGACTGCACATTAGAATCACCTCAGAGGCTTTTTATAGTCACAGATGCCTGAGTCTCACTCCAGTTCAACTGACTATGAATTTCAGTGGCTGGGGCCCAGGTATTGGGGTTTTAAGTACTAACAGAGAGGCTGAACTAGAATATGACCTGCTGAAAGCAAGGGTCAGACAATGTCCATTTTAATATCATGTATAGTACCTGGTATCCTATAGCTGTTGAGTGAATGACTGAAGGAATGAGTGTTAGACACAAAGTCAAAACTGGAATGAAAGAATCTTTGTAAGTATGGATCTTGCAGTGAGTTAAGAGCAAACTCAGCCTGGCATGGTGGCGCACGCCTTTAATCCCAGCACTGGGGAGGCTGAGGGAGGAGGAGCGTTGTGAGTTCGAGGCCCGTTTGGGCTACAATGCAAGTGCAAGGCTGGCCTGAGCTACATAGTGCGACCCTGCCTCAAAAAAACTAGGGCTGGGAGTTTGACTCAGTGGCTTAAGCGCCTGTCTGGCAAGTGTAAGGTTGTGAGCTCAATCCCCAGTGCTGAAAAAAAAAAAAGCAAACTCAGTTGGATTATTATGGAGGGGGGCCATCAGAAGGTTCAAGGAGGCCTGTGCATGCTTGGAGGTAAGGGCCTTCCCCTGGGACTGTCATATTTATGTGTATTTAGCCTGCAGTTTGCAAAGTTCCTTTGTTAGACTTTATCATAGACCCACCAATGGAGACTGATTATTCTTAGTCATACTAGTAGCCCAGTGGGTGGATGAGGAAACTGGCCCAGAGATACTGGAATGACTCAAAGTCTCACAGTCAGAAGGCTACAGAGTCAGGCCATGGACTTGTGTCTCCAAATACCTGATGTCATATTCAGTCAATGTGTTTAGAATATGGTTTAGGAGCCAGGCATGGTGGCTTCTGAGAGTGAGGTTGTGCAGAGAGGAAGCAGAGAAGTGGAATTCATTGACTTTAAATCTCCAGTTCCTTTCATGAAAATGGGGAAGGAAACCTGGGGTGGAATTCCTGTGTGTGTGTGTGTGTGTGTGTTTACATGTGTGCATGCACTGCTGTGTGCTGTCACATGGATGACCATGTTGTGTACTTGCTGCCTGTGTGTGACATGTGTGGTATGCACATGTGCCTGGGGGGTGCTGTGTTGTTCTTGTTATGTTGAGTGTGTGTACTGTGCACATGCTGTGACAGTGGAGGCCTCTTAGAACTTTAAAGCCTGCTCTTCCCGCCATCAGGAAGACCAACATAGCTGCGATCCAAGGATCAGTGGTTGTCCCTCTTCAGGGAAGGGCACAAAGGAGGATGTCCTCTCCCCATGTTTAGGCCTCCCCCTTCTCTACCCAGCACCATGTGACTTTCCTCCTCCTGGTCTGCTGCTCCCACCACAGTGGCTTCTTGCCAGAGAAAGAGAAGCAGGCAGCATGTGCAGGAGGCTTCTCCCCTCATTGCCTTTTGCCTGCTGAGCCTTCCTGTCTGCCAGGCTCACTTCTGCAGGAAATTTCCCTGGACACCTTTACTCCCGACTGTGTGTTAATTGCTTAGTCTCCAGCCTCCCCATCCACCTTGGAACTTAGGGACAGGGTCACCTTGCAACAAACTTTACACCAGTCCAAGTAGTAGGAGAGACAAGAGGCAGCTAGGAGCCAAGTGAGTAGGCTAAGAAGGAACCTAGGGCAGGGTGCTGTAGGAAGGGCTGAAATGTCCAGTTGTGGTCCTCACTGCTCCCCTACCTCCCTCCATCCCTGTATCTAAATGTATAGAACTTGTTATGGTTTGGATCTTAAGTGTCCCCCAGAGACCCATATGTTAAAGACTTGATCTTCAGCTTGATGCTATTGGGAGGCGATGGAACCTCTAAGAGGTGGGGCCTTGTTGGAGGTCTTTAGGTCATTGGGGGTGTGTCCTTGAGGGGGATTATGGGACACCAGTTTTTACCTCTCTTTCTTTTTGTTATCCTGGCCATGAGGTGAATGGTTTTGGTTCACCATGCCCTCCCTGCCATGATGCGCTGCACCCCCGCCAGAGATCTAAAAGCAGTGAGTCCACTCAGTCACAGACTGAAACCTTCAAAACTCTGAGCTAAAAGAAATACTTGTTAAGGTGATTACCTTCAGTGTTGTTGAAATAATGAAAAACTCTCACACAGGACTCACTTCAAGGTTGGAGGTGCTTGAAAAGAGATGATGTACCTGGTTGTCCAGAGACCTGTAGGTGATGTAGTATGAGTGTTTCGGGTCCGAAGGAAGTCTTCTCCAGAGGACAGTAGGAGGTGGAGGGCTGGTGTTCCAGAGGCCTGAGACTTGTTTTGAGGCAGAAGAGTGATTTAGGTGGACAAACGCCTTTCCTCATTCTGCTCCCATCAGTGATTACAGCTCTCTGTCCCCTCTCTTTAGTGAATCTGTCCTCCAGTCTCCAATTCTTCTTCCCTGTTACTCACATCCACTTGCAGCTTGCCTCCTTAGGCCTTTTGTTGTAAATCTAATGAATTCTTACAGCATCTTTGACAGTTCTTCTAGGGTGCTGAAGATGAACCAAAGCCTAAGGCAGGAATTCTTTCTTTTAAGGGCACAAGAGTCTTAGGTTCTAGTCTTGACCCTGTGACTCTGATGCTGTGCAACTCCAGACTCATCAACAGTGCCCTCTATGTTTTGGTTTCTTCGTTGATAAAATAACCAAAGACTTTGCAGTTGTCCAGGTGCTCCACAGAAGACCATCACAGTGGACTTCCAGAGTTCCCATGCGCATGGACCCATGCCTTGGAACCAGTGATTTCCACCTCTTCCAAAAGAGGCTCAGGGAACATTAGAGGCACTGGTGGTGGTGACAGGGGCACCATGATTACTGGAAGAGGCAACTTCCTAATCTCTCTTTTCAAGGACAAACCAGATGGCCAATGATGCAATCTTCAGGATGACTGAGATAGAACTTACCAGGAGCGGAGAGACCGCTAGAGTCCACCAGACTGTGAGTTCCTGAGGGCATGTCTGGTTCCTCTTCTAGTTCTTCACATTCTGTCTCATGCTGACGCTCAGCATGTAAATTTGTTCAAGAAGTGAACAACTGAGTTGAGAAGAGAGAATCAAGCTGATTAAATAAAAAACTTTACAAAGAAGGAATCTTAGGTTCATGAGCCAAGGGGAAGGAAGGAGGAGGATTAGAGAAAACTGACAAGTTAGAATAAACCTGGGTTATGCCATGGTGACAAACAAGCCCAGGACTGCAGAGGCCAAAAGCAACAGTGAATTATTTGGTGTTCATGTTGTATGTTTATGAAGGTAGTCAAGGAGACTGCTTATTGCAGTCGCTCAAGAGGTAGGGGGATGGAGCGTACTCTGTCTTGAACATTGCCAATCCCTGTGCAAAAGAAGAAAACTTTGAGGGTCAGAAAGTGACACTTTCATTTACAATCCATGACCAGGCACATAGTTAATTTTTCTCATGATCCATTGGTGAGAAGTAATCACATGGTACCTTAACAACAACAGGAAATGTCATCCTACCCTGTGCTTGGAAGATGGACTGATGGGAATACTTGATATAGCACCAGCAAGAGTGATTTAAGAATTGCCCATGGAGAACTAGAAGGGGAGGAGGCAGCTGACATTTTAGATCTTCACCAACCCAGTGCTCTAAGCTTGTGGATTTATACCTTTAAGATTCTGCATCCCTGGACATAGTGGCACACACCTGTAATGCCAGCATCCTGGGGAGCCAGGACAGGGAGATCAAAAGTTTGAGCTCAGCCTGGGCAAATTAGTGATTTAGTGAGACCTTGTGAAAGAAAAGAAGAAAGAAAGAAAGAAAGAAAAAAGAGAAAGAAAGGAAGAAAGGAAGGAGGACTGGGGATGTAGTTCAGTACAAAGGCCCTGGAAGCTAATGGGGGAAAGGCTGGCAGCGAGTAAATTGAACATCAGTTGTGTGCCAGGGTAGTCTGATCACCAGGAGTATAAAATAGATACAACTCCTTCCCTGAGGGAGTCAACAATCAGGTAAGAAACACTCAAGAATGAAATGACATGAAGATCTGATAACCTAGATCCAAGGTGGAAATTAACTGGCTGAGGAAAGAGGAGAGAGTAGGATCTGCAGCTGCACTTAGTGGTTGCTGTATTTTCTCTCGCTATCCCAAGATTCAGATTGCCTATACACAAGCATAGGCCAGGACAGTTAATATGGTTTCTGGTTCCTGCCATTCCTGGTGGAGAACCACAAACTGAACTGACAGTCTTAAAAGCGCATTGATATTGTCTCAGTAAGTCACATGCTTTTATTAAAAAGACGGTTTGATTCTGTTTATATTTTTACATATATTTTCCTGGTGACATTGTGCCAGTCATGCTTTGATATCTTCAATCTAATCAATAAAAGGTCAAAATGAGAAAGAAAGAGAGAGAGAGAGAGAGAGAGAGAGAGAGAGAGAGAGAGAGAGAGAGAGAGAAACAGAGAGACAGGAAGAAGGAGGAGGAGGAAGAACGGGAGGAGGAGGAGGAGGACAGAGAGAGGGAGGGAGAGGTGTAGGAGAAGGAAAGGAGAAGGGAAGGGAAGGGAAAAGAAGAGAAGAAAAGAGAAGAGAAGAGAAAAGAAGAGGAGAGGAGAGAAGAGAGGAGAGGAGAAGAGAAGAGAAGAGAAGAGAAGAGAAGAGAAGAGAAGAGAAGAGAAGAGAAGAGAAGAGAAGAGATTGGGAAGGAGAGAAAAATTGGAATTTTGTTTGGGGAAAAAGGTTTTACTTTTTAAACATTTAGATGAAACTTCGACCTTGTACAATTTGGCCTGAATTAGAAAAATCAAAGGGCTTGGAGTATTTAAAGTCAAATTAATACCGAATTGTCAGAAGAAGGAAAGCAAGGGAGAAATTGCACATGCATATTCACATATTAGCTACAGCTTCACTAAGAACTGTCATCAGTGGTCAAATCCTCTTATGACTCTATTTGCCCTCAGAATAGAATCCAAGCTTCACAACTTAGGTTAAAAGACCTTCTTGATATTTCCCTGCCTTCCTCTATGTCTTTCTTTCCTTTTAAGCTCCACCTGTACCATGCGATCTGTAGGTGGCCTTTCTCACATTTACCCAAACATGGTCACGCCCAGTCCCTTTGCATGTGCTTTCTGGTGTGCCATCCTGGTAATGCACTTGGCAAATTCCTCCACTTTCTAGTGACCCAAGTGCAGATCTCCTACACTAGCAGCATCCTGGCTCCTTTCCTACCATTGGTGGACTTTTTAAAGCTGCTACTCTCCCTTGTTGAAACGTCTCCTAGTGCTCATATCCCAGCTGACAGGTGTTTTTCTGCACGTCTCTCCAACTAAGCTGTAGAGTCTTTGAGAACTATGATTGTGTCTATTTTCTCTTTCTATGCATTGTATTTATCAGAACACCTAGCACACAGCAAGGTTCAATACTTGCTTCTATAATAAATTGGGTGAATGGGTGAATGAATGAATGAATGAAGAAATGAGGGCTTCGGAGTGTAGCTTCCTATTCAGAAAAAGAATTTTCTCCCTCAATGGGGTTAATAAACTACGGCCTGAGGGCCAAACTTGGCCATTGCCTGCTGGATAAAGAAAGTTTGATCAGATCGCAGCCAAATCCATTTGTTCACAGGTTTTTGTACAGCAGCAGCTGAACTGAGTAGTCGTGACCCATGTAAAGCCATTTTTGCCTTTTTACAGAAAAGTTTGCCTACCGCTGCTTTATGGCATTGGCTTTTAATCTTTTTGGTACAGAGATCCCTTTGAGAATTTGATAAAAGCTTTGAAATTGAATATATGCACATAGATAGAACATTTTGATTTCAATTTCATGAGGATCAATGACTCCTTGAAGACCATTCATCAATCCTCTAAAGATCCATGGACACCAGATTAAAAATTCTGTGGCCCAAGGTTAGCGAAGCTGGAGCTGAGGAAGGGAAGGAGTGTGGCATGAAGATGGCTGAGGGAGCAGATTGGGGTAAAAGTCATAGCTCCTAAAATCAAAACTTAAAAAAGAATGCAGTATCTAGAAGCCTCCCTGATACATTTGACTATAGTTCGAATGCATCTGTCCCTCCAAAGTGTATTTGGAACTCAAACCCCATTCTGATAGCATTAAGGGGTGGGGCCCATAAAAGGTGATTAAATCATGGAGGTTGGAGTTGCCATGAAAGGGATTAATGACCTTATAAAAGGGCTGGAGGTACCAGCAAAACCTTGTTCTGCCCTTTCATCTCTTCTGCTATGTGAGGACATGGAGGACTGATACGATGAGGCCACATCTTGGAAGCAGAGACACCTGGTCCTCACCAGACACGGAGCCTGGAAGCACCTTGATCTTGGACTCCCCAGCCTCCTGAATGGAGAGAAATTTCTGTTCTTCATGAATTGCCTTGGCTCAGGTATCCTGTCATAGCAGCAGAAATGGACTAATGATGTGCATCTCTGGTCCCAGGGAACTTGCTTCTGCACATCATGTTGCTCTCTGTTGGGAAGCCATTCTCACACAGCCACCTGAACCTGTAACTTGAATTCACTCATCCTCCTGCATGTGGAGGCTGTGGCCCAATGGGCCTAAGTCCATTTTCTCAGCTGCTATGGAGAACAAGGCAAAGCAGATGGCAGGGGAAAGCCTGCCTGCCCTGATCTTCCAGAAAGAGAGGTGTGAGGAGCGGGGGCAGGGAAGAGGAGCCAGGACCATTATCATCGATCACATCCAGCTTTGCTTTCTTAAAAACAAGAGGCAGGCGGAGAACGCGAGTGTCTCAGAGCTAATGAAGTCATGAGCAATAGGAGGTGTTACGCCTCTGGGAAGCAAATTATGGGCCAAACGAGCTCATTTTTTTTGGCAGAATTATTAAATTAGCAGATGAAAGAAAGACATTAGACATTATGAATTTTGCTTTTAGCAGAGCCCTTGATAGAGGGCTGCACAGAGAGTGACTAAATTCATCTTTCAGGGTTGGGGGGAAGCAGGCATCACGGGGATCCCCAACAGAGGGCCAGCAGTCCTCGGAGGGGCATGGAGTGGGATGAGGCTTGATGATCACTGGGGCCAGGCCCTGTTTTGGGGACTTTAATCAATCCTGCAGCCCTCAGTAAGAAAGAGGTTATTGCTTCCAACTCAGAAAGGAAGACATGCTCAGGGCCAGCAGCACAGAGTGGGCAGTGGCGGTCATGGGGAGACTCAAGTCTTAGCCCAAACCTGGGGCACTTTCCCTAAGGGTAACAGAGACCCCGGAACTCACAGGGATGACTTCTAAATGGAGCACAAAGAGAGCTGGGCAACAGTTGGCCCAGGCAGGGTGGGCTGGGGGCTTCAGGGAGGGCTTGATCAAGGGCTGGGAGGGACAGCAGGAGAGCAGTCCCGCTGCCTCTAATTGTCATGCTTCAGGAATATGTGACAAATGGCCATGGGCTCAGAGAAGGGGCAGTGAGTAGA
>RJWM01012907.1:0-54956 GCA_004363535.1 Dasyprocta punctata | reverse complement strand
TTTCTCAGCAGACAATTCCAAAACTGCATCCTCTTCAAAACAGGTTTCAACATCTACTTTCAGCTATCATTTGGGGTTCTCTGAATTTATTCTTGCCTAAGTAACTCCTTTTTGGTTTTAATTATTTTTTGTTTTTGTCTTCTTGAGATAGGGTCTCACTATGCAGTTCAGGCTGGCCTTGAGCTGACTTTACAGTCCAAGCTGGTCTCGAACTTGCAATGATCCTCCAGCCTCAGCCTCCTGAGTGCTGGGATTACAGACATGTGCTACCATGCCCGGCTTTCATTTTGGTTTTAAAACTTTCCTCTTACTGATGAACTCCACAGTTAAAACTTTCTTGCTGAGTTCTAGTAATCATTCCCAGAATGATTTAGAGAGGCTGACAGCAACAAGTAATTGTCTGTATCTACTAACACATTAAACACAAGCTAAAAATAAGTGAAAATGGTCTAGCACAGTAAAAATAAGTATTGGGAAATAAAAGTCAAAGGAGTGGTCAGTCTGTAATACATGGGTCATGAAGATCACTGTTGTAGCTTTGAGCTGTCTAGCGATCAACATACAGAAAGAAGCACCAAGGACTATTTATCTGATTCGTAATACAGTTCAAGTTAAGGTACGACATTTCTTAGTACAGGTTAAATAACCTCAAATCCAACATTCTCCAAAATATGAAATTTCTGGGGGCACTGACATGATTGCCATAAGTGACCTCACATAAAGGATCACAGTCAAAATGCATGGCCACAAAAACTACAGTCCAAAATTACCTTCAGGCTCTGTGCACAAGATGCACATGAAACTTTAGTGAACTTCGTGTTCACACTTGAGTCTCATCCTTAAGATATCTTACTTTATGTAAATATTCCAAATTCTGAAAAATAAAAATTGGAAATACTTCTGGTCCCAAGTGTTTTTGTTAAAGGATACTCAACTTTTACTGTGTTCCCAAATAATTCCTTCTTATGAGCCTTTGGCAAGGAAGCTGTGTCGCAGTGATGAATTTCTCTGTGAGATCAACAAAGAATATCTGATGCCAGATTCAATGGATTTATTCCTCAGAAGGTAACTTCCTAAAGGCTGATGTCAGCCTCTCAAAAAAAGCCTATTAAATGAAATTCTGTGGTGCTAAGTGGAAAGGGTAAGAGGACCGGGGTGCTGCCTTCTGATGGGTTGGTTTTTTTCTTGAAGAAAATTTAGGTCATAGATGAACAACATGAATTTCAGACAACCCCAAGTAGCTAGTGCTGAGTCCCTGGACTATTGATAGCAGTGAGTAGAGGTGATTTTGAGGTTGCCTTTTCTAGACCTGTACATTAATGCAATCACCCAACATGTACCATTTTTGTATAAGGTCTTTCAGTTGGCGTAATGCTTTTGAAATTCGTTTACACTGTCACATGTACCCGTAGTTTTGTTTTTGTATATCTGAGTATGCATGTACCATGGCATGCATATACTTAGTTTCATCTATTTACTTGTAGATGTGTCTTGAACTGTTTTCAAGTTGGGGTTATTGGAAATAAAGTTAAATTCCTTGTAAAAACCCTGGAATAAGCCAGGTGTGGTGGCACATGCCTGTAATCCCAGCACTTGGGAGGCTGAGGCAGGAGGATCATTTTGAGTTCGAGACCAGCCTGGGCTACAAAGTGAGTTCAAGGCTGGCCTGAACTGCATAGTGAGACCCTGCCTCAAAAATTAGGGCCGGGGATTTAGCTCAGGGGTGTAAGCTCCTGCCTGGCAGGCGTGAGGTTCTGAGTTTGATCCCTGGTACCAAAAAAAACCCAGAAAACAAAAAACAAAAACCCTAGAATATTTTAGTTAGTTATTAAATACAGACCTATATGCTTCAAAAGACTGTCTAGCTGAGTGCATGGGTGTCTTCTATGAACTTTAACAAATCTTTTGGAAAGCTAGGTATCTCCAGTCTCCCTCGTGAACTATATCATTCCTTGAAAAATATCGTGAGTCAAGTTTCTATTGATACGGCTTTATGAAAAAGCTGAAGGAAGTTTCGTTTTTAAAGGTGATTCAGTCAAGTTCAACTTACATATCTTATCCTTCCAAAGTCTAACAAGATTTATCGGTTATTTTTAGGCATTTTGAAATGTTTGGTTATATTTAAATTTCATTAAAATGCTTAGTGCTTCAAAAATTTCATTTATAAATTTTACATGCTTAATTTTATTTTATAGGATATGTGTTTCAGTTTTCTTAACATAACAACACAAAAGCCATCCTGCACAAGTCATTTTTATGTACTGTAAATGTTTCAGTACTAAACTAAATTTAGTTAAGATTTTAGTTTAATATCATATATACATCTATTACTTATACATTTTTAATTGAAGTTGCAAGGTCATTGTTCTATTAGGTCAAATCTTGTTAAGCATTATATCAATACAAAATGTATTTACAGAAGCCTTTTCAATCTGAAAATATTAATACTATAGTTTTGATCATACAAAAATTTTCTATTCTTTTTTTCCAGGTTAAAAAGTACATATAGTCTAAAGAAGACAAATACAATGCTGGTTAACAGAAGTTATTCCGGCTGAAATTTCTGTCTAGAGTATTTGAAAGTGACCCCCAGGCTAAATCCTGCCCCCCCCAGTATTATAAAAAATTTCAAATACATTTGCAAAATCAAGACTTATACTGTAAACATCCACATACATAGCACTAAGATTCTACATTAACATTTTATTACACTGGTTTTATTGTACGTTTATCCTTCAGTCATTCCTCTACCCACCGTCCAATTCATAACATTTATACATTTAAAAGGGAATTGCAGCTGGGTGTGGTGGTGCACACCTGTAATTTCAGCACTCAGGAGGCGAGGCAAGAGGATTGCTGTGAGTTTGAGGCCAGCCTGGGCTACATAGTGAGACCCTGTGTCAAAAAAAACAACAAAACAAAGAAAAACAAAACCACACAAAACAATGGGGAATAAAAGAAATTATGTGTGGCCTAGATCTGGTCGGTTGAAAGGAAATAGAGAGCAACTGTTACTGGGCACAGGATTCTTTCAGCTAATGGAAATATTCTAAAGTTGATTGTGACAGTAATTGCAAAACTTCATTAAAGTAATAATCAGTTGTACTCTTAAAATGAGTGGATTATACAGTATGTGAGTTATAGCTCAACAAATCTGTGAGGAAATATTTTAAAATACCTATTCCCTTGGCCCAGTCATTTGATCAGATATGAGATCTAAATTGAATGAGATATAAATTGAAATTCCTTTCAAGGATTTCATTTTCAAATAAGAAGAAAATTCAGAATAAAGTCCCTTAGCCTTTATTTTCCTGCCTTAAATTTTCATGTGGTATCCAGAGTTTTAGCAGTCATCTTGTAGCCATGAGGTAAGAAGGACGAGGAAGAAACTCTCTTAAGGGTAGTGAAGGGAGCATACAGAGGAATTTGGCCTCATGGGTATTAACGAGCAGCCGAGCTCATGCTCACACCATCTCCAGCAGGCATCTTGTGCTGTGCGACAACTGTTACACTGATTTTTTCCTGTTATTTGAACCTAATGTATTCCTAAGTGATAAGAGAAGAAAAGATAAAAAATTTATGTAAGGAAATGGTCAAGAACACATCATCTTGGATACTTGTCAATGATTATGTCAGAAAGAACCATTTCCTCAATATCTACCTCATACCAGGGACGCATGTATTTTGCTTTATTTTATCTTCACAGTACTATCATACATCATCGATGTTTATCTTCTACTTATAGGGCATTCAGTAGGGATAAATAACTTGCAGGAAACGTCATGAAAGAGCAGAGAGGGATGAACTCGGGTCTGTCTGTCTCTATTGTGTGTGGATTTTATGTTATTCCTTTGTGCCATCTCCCTGGCTTCGTTTTGTATACACAAAATGTCTAATCATGACCGTGTCTACCTCTCAATATTTATTAAGTCTTTCTAGCAAAGATATTTCCTTTCTTTTTTTTTTTTTTTCAGAAAATAAAATCCAAATTTCAGCCTCATTTCTAGTCAATGCCTTAGCTAGGTCTTCCATAAACTAGTAATTCCGTGTCTTAGCAACCATTTCAATCACAGGATTAAATACAAAATTGCTTTAGTTACAGAACTTAGAGTACCAAAATATTGCCTTAAACCATAAATTGTTTTTTTTCCCAAGATTCAGCATCTCTTCTAGAAGAGATGTGACTTTTTCAGTATAAAATTTTTAACTTTGGAGGGCAATTTTATTTTACCTTATGCAAAGATGATCTTTTATATTAGACAGAAGGAAGACAAGTTGATCACAGAAAACTTTAAAACTGCAAAAGAATAGAATTCAGAAAAATATTCATTAATATTCACTTCTAACACATAATATCTTGACAGTGTTCCTTCTGGTCTTTTTTCTGTGCAATGCTTATATTTGCACTCTGTGATTTTGCAATTCCTTTATATTTATACATTTTTGTACTCCACTTTTTAAATTGTCGTGTCAGCAGCCTTTTTTATATATAGCACCGTATTATAAGCTATGCATGCTTCCACTTTCACTTCCTTCTCTTAAGCTACAAAACACTTCTCAAATATTTGAGAATAACTAGTAGTCTTCAAAATGCTTGCTAAGTAGCAATAATGTTAGGATGAGTAGAGATTATATTGTGTGCATGCATATTATTGTTATGATTATTTTTGAGTTGAGGTTTCCTTATATTGGTGAGGCCAGGCTGGCCACAAACTCTTGGTCCCAAATGATCTACCTGCCTCAGCCTCAGAAGCTGGGATTACGGGCACACACCGCCATGCCCAACTGCATATCAATAAATTACAGCATCTACCTATTTGCTACCCTTCACACACTCTTCCTTTTGGTAGCTTAAATGTTTTAGGTTATGTTCTTGTGTTAAATTTCTGCATGTGGTATTAAGAAAGAAGTATGAAAAAGGGAGAATGGGGCATTAATATAGAATGATTGTTTCCTGCATTAATTTCTGATGCTGTGTGAGAATTAGATACAAAAACAGTTACAGGGAAGTTGGTGAAACCATTTTGCCTATTCCTGGAGGCCCATAAATGACTAATGAAAGGCTAATCATAAGAGAGTATAGTAGGAGGATATGAACACATGAATCTTTCTTTGTTGCCCCAAAGCTTTCTGACCATAATTCAGTCATGGTGCATGATGCTGTATAAAGAGCACTGTGATCTCCTAACAGGTATGTATGCTGTGATTCTCAGGAAACTTTTAGAAACATTTAAACAGTTATGCGATGAAGATGTTTATGAGTGAACAGGAAGTATTGAAAATAGGCTGTACATTCTTGTGTGTGTGTGTGTGTGTGTGTGTGCATGTGTGCTTGTTCCTGGGTGCATGTACACCTATGATAATTCCTGCAATAAGCAATGAGGGTGTTATGTGTAGCAATTGCTAATTAAACTTTTTTCCTTTAGTAGTCGCACACAGGCCATGGCCTAGGGATGAATGTTAAAAGCATACTATAATTATACTTTCAGTTATAATCACAGAGATGTTATAAACATATAAACCTGTGCTTATATGCTTATCTATAGTCAAATACAGATAGTATCTATAATTATATGTGTATTTATAATACTTATTACATATAATGCATGCTATTTCAACTACACTTTTTAAAAGTTAGCCATTGCTATTCTATAAGGGAACAAACTAACTTTCAGAAATTTGGGGGTAGAAATGACCTAACTCATGAACAAGGAAGATTTGGTCTGGCTGGAGAAAACGGCATTACAGAGAGTACAGAAAGTCAGATGGCATAGGTTGGGTGAAGTAAGAAATTATAAAATAGTGAAAATTTTAAATTAAACTGCTTATGTTTTTTCCCCCATCCCATAGCTTTGTAGTTACACTTCTAAAATTACCTTTCAAACATCTACAAATTCTGAATAGGTAAAAGAACCTGGGATCCCATTAAGGTAAAGAAAAGGTGATAGAATGACCTGTGTTTGCCCAGAGTGGATCAGTATGCAGGGAACCTGCCTCCCATTACTAAACTTGCAATGTCCATGCTCTGCTAGAAGGAGACTAAAACCCCTGTGAGCCTGGGCGTTGGAGGGCAGGAGACCTTCAGCATCACACGGTAGGCTCTGGCCATCTCTGCCTCCTCCATGATCTTATTGCTGTCTCCTGTGAAGGCATCTTGCCTGGGTCTACTCCATACTTTCTCTTTCTGTCTTTCATCTCTCAGAATTCAGAACCTACTTCTACATCCCAAGGCAGCTAACTCACCAATGGGATTCACAAGTCTGCATTGGTTTCTGAAGGTGATCTGCAATGTTTGTCCCAGCCCTCATCATCTAAATTTTGCGTCATCCTCAACTCATTTGTGTCTCTTATTATTTCTCACCTTTGGCCACTCATCAAGTCTTTTTTTACCTCTCTTCATATTTTCTCTTTTACCTAGTATTGCTTCATTTCTGGGAGTTAGGAGACTTCTCTTTTGGCAGGGGAGACGCAGAAAAATAATCACTTTTATTACACGATGTATGAGTTAAGATAGGGAAATACAGGATGTATTTGCCTTTCTGGCTGTGATTTTCTTTAGGTAGATCCCTAACTCCTGCTCTCCAGCGCACAACCATCTGCTCTGCCATGCTGGCCCAGTCTTCCTGCCCTGCACAGAGGAATCTTGCTCTACTGGGATCTTACTCCTTCACAAGACTGTGATATGTTGAGATTATTTTTCCTTGCATCATATGTTTTTAAATTTTCTTAGGTTGTTTTTATTTAAAATCTCTTCATCTCTTGCAACTCACAATGGCTCCTTTCCTGCATCCCAAGGGCAGACCATGTTGGGAGGCCAATCTTAGTCCAGATGGTGCACTGTGCCACGAGCACTATGCAATCTGTCACCAGGGTCTTGGTGTAAATTATTCCATTACTGGGTTCATTGAGGACAACAACAATCCTTGTTCTGTGAGAACAAAGCACTGAGCCCCAAGAGAAGTTTCCTGTATTCAGTTTTAGGGTGCTTCTTGTTCCCTGCCCACACAAAGGCACATTAATGGGTAGATGCTTATCACACAATAGGTGCTGCTGGGGAAAGCGTGTTAGATTTTTCTATTGTCTTTCGGTCACTGGGTTTTTGTGGATTGCCTTGTGGTTGAAGAACACAGTTCTATATGATTTCATGTTTTGATTGTGTCTCGCTTGCTCCATTGGTTTGGGAGGGATTACTGCCCTAGGTAGACTGGGGTGACCAAACTTAATGACACTTGGTGCTGGACAGATATGATCGACTCTGTACTGTCCATATTTAGCCATACACTTTCATAGTTTGGGAGAGGAGGACACTGCACACTGACAGCGACCTGGGGGTTCCACTCTGTACCACAGTAAATAATCATGGGCTATGGGATACAGATTTTGTAGCATCAACGGAGTCTCATGTCCCTGATTCCCACAGGAAGATGTGATTGACTGGTGAGAATGATTCCACGGCTAACAGGAAAATATGCTATTAGGAACATACAGAAACTGCAACTGTCTTTCTAGAGGAGGAAGATTATTTGGCCAGGAAACCTTATCCACAATAGCAGAGTGGGAAAGGAAACTTGTGGTTAGCCCATACGAGGCCCTCTTAGTTCTACCAGATGTCAAGGCAGCTGACAGTACTGAAACTTCGTTTTGGGTCTTACACCACATTTCAATTATTTTAAGTTTTTTGGTGTTTGTTTTATGCATCAGGATGTCATCTGCCTTGGTCTACATTCTGTGAGCAGCATACCTTGCTGTTGTCAGGTGAAGTGTTCTGTAGTTGTCAGGTAGATTCTGTTGGTTGATGGAGCTGTAGAGGTTTATTTTATTTTATTATTTTATTTTATTCTTTTAACATCCATGCCAATTTCCAATGTAGTCTTTCCGTGGAGTGTTGAGCTAGGGATGCCGAACTTTCACTTACAATTGTGTATTTGTCAGTTCCTCCACTTGAGTCTATCAGTTTTTGTTTTATATATTTTGTGGCTCTGTTGTTCGGTGCATATGCATTTAACATCAGTATGTCTTCACGGCAAATTGAAACTTTTTTATGATAAATGTCCCTTTCTGTCTTTGGTGATTTTTTTTCTTTACAGTTTATGTTATCTGACATTATTATAGCTGCTGTGCTTTCTTTTGACTCATGTATTCCTGATATTTTTGCATCCTTTTCCTATCAGCATGGTTTGGTCATTACCTTTAAAGTGAGTTTCTTTTTAAATGATATTTTAATTTTAACTGATACATAGTATTAGTGTCTATTTATGGGATATGGTGTGATATTTCAATACATACAATATGATAAGATCAAGTTAATTGGCATGATTATCATCTCAGACACTTACTATTGCTTTGTCTTTTAAATTTTCAAAATCATCTCTATTAGATGTTTTGAAATATTCAGTTAATCATTGTCAGCCAGTTATCTGCTGTGCTGTGGGACACTAACAGTTATTCTTCCTATCCAACTTCACATCTGTATCCATTTACTCTCCTCTATCCACCTGCAACTCCCACCCCTCATATGTCCCAGGCTCTGATAACCACAAATCTATTTTTTTACTCTTTTGAGGTCAATTTTTTTCAGTTTTCACATTAAGCAAGAAAATGAGGTATTTCTGATTCTTTTCTTTTCTTTTATCTTTTTGAGACAGGGTTTTATTATGCAGTTCAGGCTGGCCTTGCACTCATTTTGTAGCCCAGGCTGGCCTTGAACTTGAGGTGACCCTCTGCCTCGGCCTCCTGAGTGCTGGGATGAAAGGTGTGTACCACCATGTCTGACGTTGGTATTTGTCTTTCTGGGTCTGACTTTGTCTGCTTAACATAATGTCCTGTAATTCCAAACATATCCTTTCAATTTCATTCTTTCTCATGGCAGTAAACTAGTTCTTATGTATGTATACCCCATTCTCTTTTTCCTTTTAATTCACTGATGGGAATTTAGATTGATTCTGTATTTTGGCTATTGTGAATAGTGCTGAAATAAACATGGGACTGCAAATGTTTCTTTCACTTTTTCATTTGCTTTGGATATATACCCATTAGTGTGACTGCTGGATCATATAGTAGCTCTATTTCAAGGGGTTTTTTTGAGGGACTTCTCTACTGTTTTCCATAAGGACTGGACTAGTCTATATTCCTATCAGCAGCATATAAGAATTCTCCTTTCTCTAAATCCTTGGCAGCATTTGTTTTTAATAATCTTTTCGTCAATAGCCATTCTAACTAGCATGAGGTGATATCTCATTGTGCTTTACATTTCCATCTCCCTGATTAATTAATGATATTGAGAATTTCTAAATGTGCTTGGTGGTCATTTGTATATTACCTTTTGAGAAACGTCTATTCAAATTGTTCATTTTAAAATTGGATTATTTGCATTTTTCTATTGAGTTGTTTGAATGCCTTATATATTCTGAAAATAAGCCCCTTGTTGGAAGAATAGCTTGCAAACATTTCACTCGTTATCAAGTTGCCTCTTCACTCTGTCGTTTCATTGACTGTACCAAAGCTTTTTAATTTGATGTAACTATCAATGTTATCAACGTTTGCTTCCATTTCCTGTGCTTTCTGAGGTTATATCTCAACAAAACAAAACAAAAAAAACCTTTGCCCAGCTTTCCTGAAACATTTATCCTATGATTTCTGCTAGTAATTGCATAGTTGAAGGTCTCATGCTTAAGTCTTTGATTAATTTTGATTTGATTTCTATACACATGAAACACAAGGGTCTAATATTTTTCTACATATGAATCTACAGTGTTTCAAGCATTATTTGTTAAGGTCACATTTCTTTCCCTAATATGTGCTCTTGCTGCTTTTGTCAACAATCTGTTGACTGTAAAAATTGTTTTATTTATGGGTTCTCTATTCTGTTCCACCAGTCAGTGTGTCTATGTCTGCCTTTATTCTAGTACCATGTTATTTTGGTTACCTTCATTATGTAGAATGTTTTGAAGTCAGGTATAATAGCAGTGACTCCTACTTTGTTGTTTTTGCTCAGGGTAACTTTGGCTATTTGGAATCTTTCGTGTTTCCATAGAAATTTTCTGAGTGTTTTTCTATTTCTGTGAAGGATATTATTGGTATTTTGATAGAAATTGTATCAAATCTGCAGATTGCTTTGGGTATCATGTACATTTTAGTACTATTAAATCTTCCAATTCATGAACATAGGATGTTTTTCCATTTGTTGCCAGTGTCCTGTTTAACTTCTTTCATCAGTGCCTCTGAATTTTCATTGTAGAAAGCATTTACTTCTTTAGTTACTTTTATTCATAGGGTTCATTTTTGTTACTTTCTTTTTTTAAACTGAGAATCAAACTCAGGACCTCCCCTTGCCAGGCAGGTGCTGAGCTACATCCCTGGGCCCTCACAGAGCTCTTTTTTTTTTTTTAAATTTTTGTGAATGGGATTGCTTTCTTCACCTCTTTCTCAGCAGTCTTGTTATTGGTATCTGCAAATGCCACTGACTTTTGTGTCTTAATTTTGTATCTTGCAATCTTGCTGTTTGTTTATTAGTTCTAACAGGTTTTGTGGTTGACTCATCACTGTTTTCTAATATACAATCATTTCATCTGAAAATGGAGATATTTAGACCTTCTCTGTTCCTTTTTGGGTGTCCCTTATTTCTTTCTCTTGCTTTATTGCTCTGACTAAGGATTTTAATACTGTATATTATACTTCTAATGCAACTTAAATAAGAATTATGGAAGTTGACATCCTTGACTAGTTCCAGATATTATAGGAAATGATTTCAGCCTTTCCTCATTGAGCATGATAGCAGGTGTGCATTTACAATATATAACCTTTATGGCATTAAGCTATATCCCTCCTATATCTACTGATTCCTTCTGTATCTACTTCTTTGAGTTTTTTGGGGGGGGGTACTGGAGGTCAAATTCAGGGCTCTTGCACTGAACTACATCTCCATTCAATTTTTTTTTTTTAATTTTAAGACAAGGCTTCACTAAGTCCCTAAATTTTCCAGTCTGGGCCCAAACTTGCTATCCTCCTGCTCAACCTCCCAGAGTAATGGAATTACAGGCATGTACTACCACCTTTGGCTAGGTGTATTTTTTTTATAAATTACCAAGTATTGTCAAATTTTATCAAGTGCTCTTTCTGTACCTATTGAGGTGATTCCGTGGATTTGGTCCTTCATTCTGTTGATGTGATGTCATTCTTTATTGATTTGCATATGTGGAATCATCTCTGTGTCCCTGGGCTATATTTTAGTTGATCATGTTACCTCATCCTTTATGTGATGGTGAGTCAAATTTGCTAGCATTTTTTGGAGAAATTTTGCCAATGTTACTTCTTGTTCTGTTCAGGTTTTCTGTGTCCTTATAGTTTAATTTTGGTAGGTTGCATGGGTATAGAAATTTATTCATTTCTTCTGGTGTTTCCAGTTTCTCAGGATATTGTTCATTACAGTCCCTACTAACCCTTTGCATTTCTGCAGTATCCATTATAATGTCTTTTTAAAAAATCTTTGATTTTACTTCTTGGGGTCTTCTTTTTTTTCTTGGTTACTTTAGTCAGACATTTGCAAACATTATTTATCTTTTAAACAATGCAACTCTTGGGCTAAGGATATAACTCATTGGTAGAGTGTTTGCCTAACATGTATAAGAAAGACCCTGTGTTCAATCCTTAGTACTGCAAAAAGAAAAGAAAAAAGCGATTCTTTGCTTCATTGAAAAAGCAGCTCTGTTGTTAATAGCAAAGCTTATTTAAGCTTGATCTTGACCATAAAAAGCACTGTGAGTACTGGCAGTGTTTTACACTTCTCAGGGACAAGCTCACATGCATGCACACACACACACACACACACAACACACTTCTTGAGTGTGTGTTTGAATACAAGAGCTCCTCAGATACACACAAGTACTCTTCTCTTCTCCTCCAATACGCTCCTGTTCTCAGCCCACCAGACAACAGCTCTACCTCCTATCAGTCTTTTTGATGGGGGATGCACTTGCTTTCTCAGCTCAGTGAACTTTTCTTTTTTTCGGGGAGGACGATTTAATTGCAGGGTTTCACATTTTCAAAGAAAAATGTTTAGACTGGAAGGGATCAGCCATATTAGAGAAATGTGGTTTGCTCAAAAATGAATGGCATAAATCCTCTGCTTTTTGCTGGCTGGGAGTTCAGGAAGAAACTCTTTGGCTATTACTGAACTAATCCATATTTGATTATATGTATTTTTTTCAAACGAGTGCTTGCTTTACTTGAAACCCAAGTCCTAGGCTTGGTGCATGGTCAAATAAATCTGCAAGTGCATATGTTGTTCACGCACGTGTTGCTGGGTGGTCCCATCACTTATTTGCTATAAAGCTGGCTTCTAAATATTTTTGCGCACAGCAGCAACATTTCATTATTTTGCAACTTGCAAATATGATTCTGACTGCTCTAAATGCATTGCCTAGGGTTATCATTAGTGAAGTTGTACTGTTTTGATTCAGTTCAGGTGCAAAAGATGATTTATGATGACGACGATGATGATTCTTGTCCTTACCTTGACTGCAAGAAAGGAAGTCATTTGTCTGATAAAGCCAACTAATAAGCGCAGTATCACCTGCCATGGCCTGTGTTTTGAGAACACACTAAGAGGTGCGAGGCAATAGCACTACCTGCAATTGTACAGTAAGCTCTCATTTTCCAATACTGGTGAATCAACATTCAAGCAATAAATCTCACTTTCTTCTGCATGTCCCTAGCTTGATGCTTCAGCTCAGACAGGAAACTTTCCCAACTTGACCTCCTGTCATCCCTTAACTTTTTGTTATGACTGAAGACATTTTATCTTTCTGCTTTGGAAAAAAACAGTGCAAGTTCCACCATCCCTGTTAGATAACCGGATGTGCTTATTGGCAAGCGGAAGCATAGAATGTAGCCATGTGCACATTTATTTCCATTGTGAATGACTTCACTTGACACATTTTGGAGAGAGCAAACTGTTGCAGATTAATGATTTCCTCATCAACAGGACAGTAACACAAAAGGCTTCCAATAAAGATATTTGTAAAAAAAAGGATCTCTGCATACTTGAAAAAAACCAGATACAAAACAGAATATATACTGTCTGAATGCATTTACACAGAGTTTAAAACAAGCAAGAGAATTCTATTTGTTGGAAGTAAGGAAAGTGGTTATTCTTGAAATGACAAATGGCCAAAAGGAATTCTATTGGTCTGAGAGCAAAGATGGTGTTGTATTTCCTGACCTTAGCTACAGTAGTGTGAATATGCTCCTTGTCAGGATGGATTGAGCTGAATGCTTTAGATAGTGTGCACTTTCTATTTGTACGATACACTTTGATAAGTGGTTGACTTTTATACTAAAATATACTAAGAATTCTTTCCATACAAGTCATCTAAATAGTAAGCATTTGAGTGTTTGGATCTAAGAGGGCCTGAGTTTAAAGCAAAGGATGCTATTGCTGTTTCTTTTTTCTTTACCATGTTTCATGACTATTAAACAGCAAAATATGATGTGCAAAGTGACCAGTCACAGTTCTTTTTCTGAGACCATAAGCCAATTGTGTGCTTTCCTAGTGCATAAACAGGAAGTGAATGTGATGAATTTATGGAAATGCTGTCCTCAGATAGCACAGCTTCATGAATAAACAGGAGGGTCTCTGCCCACAAGACAGACACTTTAAAGGACACCCCCAGCAACCTCCAACACAACTGCCACTCGTCATACTGCATAGTAGAAAAATAAACCTCTCAAAACTATAAAAAACCCAAACCAAAAAACCCCCCTAAATCCAGGTGTACAAAACCCAAGAGCAAGGAGTTGGGATGCATGGGTAAAGATACTCAGAGCTGGATTCACATCCTACATAACTCTATGGGAATTCTCAGCAGTTGGTCTTGACAATGCTGGCAGTTCGGAGCCTCATTAACCTATATTTGCAGGTGCTCTGCTTTCTGAGCTGTGTGTGTTCAGAGAGAAACATCCTCAGAATTCTCTGACTCAGCCTGCAGCTCTGGTTTCCAGCTAATCATGACGTGCTCTGGGCTCAAGATAGGAAATAAGTGCTTCAAGTGATTGTGAAGTGGAAAGTTTTTTAAATTAGGGATCCCATCAGACATCTCATGTCAATCAATCCCACCGTAAACTGACTCAGATACCAAAGATAAACAGGAAGCTTCAGTCATTGAGCAAATCTGAGGCTGCCATTTATGAAATTGGGCTGTGCTAAAATCCCAAATATCAGAACCACTCAGGAAAGACAGAGAAGAACCAGAACATTTCCTCCTGTCCTTCCTTTATTTCTCAGGACATTTGTCTGTGTTTTTCTGCTGAATTGTAAAGAGGGATTTCTCAGTTAAATTGTTCAGCCCAATCAGACTAAGCCCTGTGAAACTGGACAATCCTCACTTAGTGGTTTATACTATGGGCTGCTTTTCAGAATCACATTATCTCTAAAGTGCTAGGGATGCAAAATCTTTAGCTGGGTACACTTTTTTGAAACATTATAGAATTTGCAAATGTCTCTACACTTTTTCTCCTATAAAAAGAGCCTTAGATTTATCCTTCACTGTGGGGCCTTTGCTGGAAGGATAACAGTATCAAACCTCTGGACAGGGCCTGATGAGCCTGCCTATGCTGACTCCTGTGTTGTTCAAAGGAGAGCTGGGAACAGCCTCTGGATACTGATCATCACTTTGCTCTACTTTGAAAATTTTTCCTGAGAGTCCCTTCTGAGATAGACTCTCTCCCAGGAATCCCTAGGAAGTGTCTTGGTATTACAAAGTCCTAAGCTTGCCTCTGGGCATGTCTGAGTAGCAGCTCAGAAAATTCAAGGCAAAGGACTGAGCCATATTTTTGTGGGTGTATAAGGAGGGTAATCTAGCCAATCCATTTTCCAGGGGGAAAGAAGACTGGCTGGCTCTCCATATCTGAGGGCTCTGTACCCACAAATTCAAATAGTCATAGATGGAAAGTATTTGAAAAAAATTGTATCTGCTCTAAACACGTACAGACATTTTTCTTGTCATTATTCTTAAACCATGTAATATACCAACCATTCACATAACATTAAGTATTATACGTAATCTAGAGATGATTTAAAGATATGTGAAGATGTTCATAGGTTACATACAAGTACTATATAATTTTATATATTGAAAAAAACCCTGAGCATCCATGGGTTTTGGCATCCATGGTAGGAAGCCTGCAACCCATTCCTCATGAGTACTAAGAGAAGACAGTTTCTTGGCAAAACCAGGGTTGGGTCACAGAACTGCTGATTCCTGTTGCAGAGACATTGCTAGCCCTACCTTTTCAGGTGCTTATTTCTGCAAAACCCACCTGCATCGGGCTTCTGGAGGCTGGAGTAAGTGACCCACAGGATTACAAGGAGAGCTGGAGCCCTAGGAAAGGAGGGAGCATTTTATGGCATCTTGGCACCTTCCTGGCACTATCCTGCAAAGGCCTCTTGTTGAGTTAGCAGAAACATTGAAAGCCAGGTGAATTCTTTGCCACCAGGCCCCCATGTTAGCTTTCTGGTTCTGCGTTCTCCATACGCTGCTGAGGTTATGTCCTACACAAGCAGTCTTTAATATGGGCAAAGTGCTAATTAAAAGCAAAGGAGCTGGAGCAGAGTTTACCTCACCAAGGGAGACAGACTTTGTGCTGCAGCACAGTCTGAGGTTCGTCTCATCTGTGTTGCATCTGAAAGGTGTGATTTGACTTTGATGATACAGCAGTAGCTTCCAGCAAGAAAAGAAAACTTAGGGGTCTGTGCTGAGGGGAAAATAACTGCATGTATATCTGGGATTATTTCCTCTAGAAAAAGGGGGAGGAAATGATGTAGGTGATGTGAAATGGGTTTAGAGACTGGGTCCCTATAGGTAACAGTAATGGGATCAACAACGGAAGTACAGAAAGGCACGCATGGTAGAAGTGTTCAGCTATTCACGTCCACCTGAACTAATGATCACACATGTGTTGCAACTGGAATTTGAGTCTCTGCTTACTAGTAAATATACTGTTTATTCACTGTCCACTGGACCCACTTAATATGCCATGCAGTTTTACTCCATTAGACAAAAGGTAAATTAAGCATTGGTTCCAAATGAAATGAATTTTTTCTTTTTTTCTTTCCTTCTTTCTTTGTTTGGTATGATTACGGTGATCAAGCCCAGAGCCTTGTGCATCAAGCACTCTGCTACTGAGCTACAACCACAGCCCTTTTTATCTTATTTTGAGACAGAATCTTGCTAAATTGACCTCAAACTTATGCTCTGCCTACTTCAGCCTCCCAAGCGGTAGTTGGGATCACCACCACTGTGAAATGATTTTCGTTGGAAGCTAAAACAAAACCTATCAACACATCTCAGCAAAAAAGCAATGTCCTTGCAAAGACCTACAAATGGCATATAAAGTGGCCTCATGCCCTTGCTCATGACACTGTCCCATGCTCACTCTAGATGTCAATCATAGCCTTCTTGCATGTGCTTGAATACCCAGCACATCCCTCTCTGAGGTCCTTACATGTCCAAGCAGTTCAAGCCACACCGCCCCATAATTACCTAGCTCACTTACTAACTTCTGTGATTGTTAATTGCAATATGTCAATTTGACTTGAGTAATAACTGTCTAGCAGAGTTGTAAATTTCTAGGTGCCTTGGAGGGTGACTGACATGTAGGCCAGCAAAACAAGGAAGGAAGACCCATCCCAGATGTGAGTGGCCTATAGCCTGGATGTAATAAAGAGAAAGAAAGAAGGAAGTGTTCTGTACCGGAAGAGCTCCGGTCTTCGCCATTGCCTTTGGACATCAGTTTCCGGTTCCCTCAGCCTGCAATGCAGACCAGCACTGGAGACTGAGGAGAGGTTTCGGGCCTTCGACCTTCATCTGCTACTGCATCCTGCAGCTCTTCAGTGTGCAGACGGCCACTGTGTGTTCTTCTGCTTCTGACCCCGCAGAGAGTCCCTGTGGGCCCTTCTGACTCTCATCCGGCAAGCTACCTAATATATCCCTTTGCATAATCACACATATATTTTCTACTGATTCTGTTCCTCTAAAGAACCCCAACTAAAACAACGTCTTCAATTCCTTGCTCATAAGTTACCTCAGAGAGGCCTAACTCCTCCCCACCCGAAAGGCGGCCCTTCTGGTGCCTCGTCCCACCTGAACATGGCCATGGATTGGCACTGATTTCTATAACCTCGCAAGTGATTCTCCAGTACTCATTCTGTATCCTGAAAAACAAGAATAGCTAGTCATTATATTTGCATTAAATTGTTGACTTTTTCCCTCACTAGAACTCAAACTGTCACAGATCAGGGTTTTTGTCTCTGGAGAACCCAGAATGATGTCCAACACAAAGACATGAATCTATGTATACTTACTGAGTGAATGCACAAACGTGGTCTCAGCTCAGAACAAAGTAATATTTATATAATCAGAACATTCTAAATGCTGATTACAGATTGAAGAAATTTTTGTTTTATATTTGTTGGGAGATAAGGAGAGGAGGGAAAACTAATGATAATACAAGAGAACAAAACTTTGATCTACTATAGAAAGTCGGTTACAATGCCTAAAATTGATAAATTGAGAAATTACAGAAGAAGTGTGTTATTTAGAAATATTAATGTAATTATCAGGAGATATAATAAAAAAGTTAAAAATAGTGTCTCTAGGAGTGTGGGTAAAAATGAGGTTTGGAACTGATGTTTTTCATTATAAAATGTATTACTATTTGTATATATGTCTTAGGTAAAAATTAAAAAAATTGAAGAAAGGAAATGTTTCCCATAAGCACCTTTTTCAAACAGTGCTATGTTTCCTTTCAAATGTCTTTAATTTTTATACTTGAAGAACACTTTCAGATAATCAGTATCATTTACATATTTTATGAAATATGAAATTAGATATGAAGTACTAAAAGCACTAGATTTTTCAAAATTATTAGATTGTTTTAAGCAAAACTCATAGAGAATGCTTAACTATTTTCAATGTTGGCTGGATGTTTTTGGGAAAACATTTTAATTTGCTGTTATTAACGTCAAGACAAGGAACATGCCTTAAAGGAAAAGAAATAAATAAGCTCAGAAAATGCAAAGATTGTCTTTTGGCTGGAAGTTACAATGTCATTTAGATGAGTCAATAACTCATTTTGTATATAGCTCTATAAGTCATGAATGAACTTTAAAATAAAACAAATGATAGTGAAAACAAAAGTCATCAACATGCATATATATATTCTCTTTTATGGATTGCAAGTGCAGAAGGCTAAGACTAAAATTCCATCACCCAAAATGTCTTTCTGTGCCATGAAATGACCTTGAAATGCCCCAAATATCTGATTACTATGAGTGCAGTTTGTCTATGCTTTCAGAATTTGGAGCCACTTAACAAATAGCACATTGGCATACACTGAGTCATTGTAATGATTACTGAGACCCCAGGGTTGACTTTCCAAGGAACATTACATATTCCCACATTTATAATCATCTCTGTATAAGTATGTTGAGATAGTTTGATTCCTTTTTAAATATTAGGGTAAACAGATGCATGATTGTAAGAATATTAGAATGCATGCAAATATATATGGATATATATATGTGAATATATATGAATGTATTAGTTTTGTTACCTAGCAATTGATTTGCATGCTAGTATAACTTAATCCGATCAGATTGCAAATACACTTAGCAGATGAACCAAACAGAGAATGCAAATTATTTATGATGATTTCAAAAGGTAATTACACTTTATTTTGTCATAGAATGAACTGTTTTTTTAACCTCAAAACACGAGGAAATACACTGGGCATGATAACACATGCTTGTAATCTCATTACTCTAGGAGGCCTGATTTCAAGTTCAAGCCCAGTCTGGGTGTTGTAGTCAGGGTTTTGCAAGGAAAACAATTTAATACAGGACACATAATTCATGGAATTATTTTATAGTGGTCACCTGAAGACTCAAACACGAAAAGTGTAAGAAACCTGGCTACACACTAAGGACCCCAAAAAGCCCACCTGAGGGCCCAGATCCCATGGCAACATCCTATATGAGTCCAGCTGAAGACCTAGAGCCAATGACAATGTCTCATGCAAGTCTGTTTCACAGATCTGAACTGAGATCCAAAGGGTCCAAAGGTCAGTGGTGGAAGCCAGAAAGTCTGTGCCAGCGGGATGAAGGATCCATGCCAGTAGGCTGAGGGTTCTGCACTGGAGGCAGGAAGTGACACTCAAGGTAAGGATCAAGGCTCCCCCAAAAAGAATCACAGTCATCCTCAGCAACAAAGTGGTCTTGAGCTTCTCCAACGATGAGAACAGCTGAATTCATATCAGGAAGCCAGCATGACAAGCTTCTCCTTGAGGCTGAATAGCATGGCATTTTCCCCTCTGGGGCCAGGAAGCAGTAAAGACCACAGCACCCCCAAAGAAAACTGCAGCTATTGTCAGTGACAACAAGGTCCTGAGCTCTTCTGATGTAGAGAACAGCCAAGTTCATATCAGGAAGGAAGCTCAACAAGCTCCTCTAGGAGAACCAACAGCAACAGAAGAACCAACAACACCCCTTCTTCCTTTCCAGTTCTCCTTTTCATGTTGGCAACAATCCTCGGGTTGGCCATCCACACTCAGCACCACACTGATTCCGTTCAGCTGGTGTTACAAGTTGACTACCAGTTGTCAATCCACTACACTGGGCAAGTTTTGAATTAGGGAGATCCTGCCTCAAAATACAAAAAGATGCTGAAGATGTACCTCAGTGTGAAGGCCCTGGGTTCAAGACCCAGTACTGCAAAGAGGAAAAAAATATGTCTGAAATTTTGGCTTGTGCTTACTCTTATGATAACATTCACTGCCTAGTTCTATATTGCAATGTTTTCTTTTCTCAGTGCCTGTCTCATAAATTTAATTGTGAAAAGGAAGGAATGAAAGAGGAAGTGCAGAGGGAGGGCGGGAAGAAAGAAGAAATGGAAGGGAGGAAGGAATGCACGCAGCAGGGAAAGATTCACAAAATGAACAGTGTGAGTATCTTGTTAATATGCAGTGAGAGTCACATGTTTAATACAAAACATAAAACTATTACCTTCTGTCACTTTGGGGCAGTGAATTGTTGGACCATAGGTTCGGTAGAAAAATCAAGAGAAAAATAGATCATGTTTTTCTGGAGACTTACATGGTGATCTGTGCCTCTAACAAAGATTACATACAAAGTTGACTAGAATGGGCCAGGGAAGTCCCCAGCGATCCCGAAAAAGGACTACAGATGAGATCCGGAGGGCCAGTCGAAAGTATGTTCTCTGTCTGTTTGGCACAAATCGGTGGGCTTCGGGGCACCAGGCAGTCTGATCAGGCAGTGTGGACATGATGCACTGAAAAGGTCTCCTGAGCCCACCCTGAGCTTTGTGATCTCACACGGGAAAGCCCTTCTTCACACTGTTGTGTTCAGGTTGGACAGGATATATCAGGAATGACCTGATACAGGGACTTTCCATGTGAAGATGCATTTATTCTGATGCAGATATGGGAAAACTTTCAGAGGACGGGAAGACACAGACAATTTCCACAGACCAAAAAGGCTAGGCAGGAGGTGAGGAAAGACCCTGGGCTCACATAGCACTGGCACCCTGGCCGACGACCCGTATGAGAACAAAGAAATCAAAAACAAGACTCCAGCGTGAGTGTAGCAAAGGCCTCCTGTTGGCCCCATGCATCTCTCCTGGTTCAACGATGGCAAGATGCAGTCGCTGTGGAAGCAGAGAGGAGCAGACCCTTGGCCAGCATTGAGGAGTGGGAGCACCAGGAGGAAGCCCTTTTGAAAGCTGAAGTTCAGGATCATCTTCCAAGGGGAGCTCCAGAGTCATGGGGAAATCCAATGCCTCTTTAAGATGCATAAACTTTCTCACTCTGTGGCTCCATTCAGGACAAGTTGGAGTGGGGCTGTTGACCCTTTGTAGTGGTGGTCAAGCTGAGTCAGTCAGTGGCAAGGCTTCAGGACAGTTCCCATTGCACTCAAAAATAGGAAGTTTCCCTCCTGCTTGTGGGAGGTCACATTTACTGCATTCCTTCAACGCTTTTCTAAGATGTGTGATGACACCTCATGCTCCAGGTCAAATCCTGCTGCAGCAAGTGGTCTGGGAATAACCCTGGAATTTGGTTGTCTTTAGTAAGACTGAAGATCAGGAAACTTACTGTGATGATGACACCTATCACAATGCTATGTGCCTTGGGTTCATGTTGGGGGTCAGGCAGAGAAAGCCTGAGGAGATGAGATTCCTGCCATCCTTCATGAAATATGGCTGGATTTCACTTTCTTCTTCTTGCATGTGAGACTGGTATTTTGGCTTTAGGTCCAATTTTTCTCCCCAGTTTCTCAGCATTATCTGCATGCTGCAGGAAATGCTGAAATGCAAACAAAATGTCTCACCGATTAAATGTCAGAGTGTGGTTTGCTTCCTGGAACTCAGGGAAAGGAGCCAGAGACCCGGGCTCCATGCCCAGGTCTTCCACTGACATTTGGGGTGACCTAGGGGAAAATAATTTGCTTCCTGCCCTGTGGGATATGACACTTAAGGGCATTGAAACACACCCCTGGATTTGGCAGGGCCCCTCTAGACCATGTGTGTATGTGAGTGAGTGTGTGTGAGTGGTGATAGGAATGGAACCCAGGGTCTTACACCTGGTAGGCAAGTGCTGTACAATTGAGCTACATCCCTTACCCTTCTTATTCTTTATTTTGAGAAAGAAGCTCACTCATTTTCCTGGGCTGGCCTTGACTTTGCAATTCTTCTGCTTCAGCCTTTGGAGTAGCTGGGATGGCAGGTAAGTGCCACCATGCCCAGTTCCTTGAGGATTTTTGACCACTGATGAGTTGCATGGAGTTCTTCTTTCTTTTGTGGGTCTACCTACGTACATGAGCACCTAAGACCCTCTGCATGATAACGTTCTAATAAAGAGTTCTAGATAATAGCCAGTTCTGATATCGATGGCACTATTAACTTCATCATCTTTCAGAAGGAAAAGCAATGATTGAACTCATACTGTACTTTTTTCTTGCGTGTGTCATTTTCAATCAATTTACAAGAAAATTTACTTTTCCTTTAAAATATGCCAAGCATGCCAAAGGCACATAAAAAGCACCATTTCTCAATCTCCTGTTGCATTGTGCAGTGAGTTGGGTAAGAATTTGGACTAGAGTTAAACTGCTTTACTTTGACAGGTTAATTTCCTGTGCCTCGGTTTCCTCTTTGGCAAAACTGTGCTCATTTCCTGGACTTGCTGGGAGAGCAAAGAAACTCATACTTTTTAAAGTACTTGAAATAGTGCCTGGCATTTAGGAGTAGTCTGATAAATACTCATCCTGATTTTTGTTTTTCTCCTTGCCCCTAATCTGTTTAGCCCTACAAAAGAGTGCAGCCCACCACATTTAGAAAACAGAGGAACTGGTTCTCCCATGTAGATGGGACAAGAAAGTTTGTTACAAAAAAGAGAATTGTAACTTTAATTTAAAAGAGGCTTGGAAGAGCTAATAGATCTTGATCAGTTAATGGAGCAGGAATTCATGGTTTAGATGCCCCCAGGAATCATATGGACAGTATTAAATATTTCACAATATGACTGAGTTTTATACCAGTGCAGCCTGTGTCTCCTGCTATGGTGAAGGTAGGAAACTTAGCTTTGATTAGAAGATAATTTCATACAGGATGGGAAAGCAGTCAAGCAAAGTGATGCCTTCGATATAGCATCCCACCCCGCACCCCTGACTTTTATGTAACTGTGTCTGGCAAAGGACCGAGTGTGCACAAGGCTCTGGTTAGGTGAACTCTCCTTAGTACAGCCACTCTTACCTTGCCTTAGGTCCAATCAGTGCACGCTTAGACACAGGCACAGACTCAGGGTTCAGACCTGCTGCAGCTAAACCTGTAACCTCTGATACCTCTCTCATGCCTAGCACTGTTCCTGCCCCAGGGAAACACATCTCAAGGTCTTTATCATCCCTGAAACAATAGGCAACTGTATCTGAATGCAGTGGAAATTTTGGGACTGCCTCTCTGCAGTCAACAGATGTAAAAACTGTTGCCTTGCTGAGTGTAAGAAAAATTTAAGTAATAGGATCATTTAGGGAAGAGAAAAGATAAATGTATTAGTACATCAATCCTTTTTTTCTTTCACAGCATAGTACAGTTTCTCAGCATGGCCCAGCATCTATTTCCTGCTTCTCTCCCTGTCCCAGTATCAACTTGTCGAGGGTCTCAGGAATTAGCTTTTTCGGCTGTTGTGTGGTGGTTAGGAGACATTTTGCCATGTTAAACAATTCTTATTCTTTTAAATTTTATGCATTTTATGTATAGATTGTCTTAGTTACTTTTCTAGTGGCTGAGACAAAATACACAACACTTAAAGTTAAAGGAGGAAAGGTCTACTTTCATTCACATTTGTAGAGGTTTCAGTCCATAGTCAGCTGGCTCCAAGGCAGGGTGGCATGGCAAGAGGGAAACAGTGCATGGCAGGGCAGGCAGGAAGCAGGAAGCAGGAAGCAGGAAGCAGGAAGCAGTGAACCTTCCTTTACCTCCCCAGTCGATAAGCCTATTAGTTGGTGCCACTCCCACTCAGGGTGGGCCTTCCCATTATCCACACTCAGGACAATGCTACAATAATTTAATTATCACATATTCTTAATTCATATTCACACACCCTAGATCAAGCCACCTGTGAAAAGCCCCACCTATAAGCATGTAGACACAAACCATAATATATATCTAGATCTAACCTGGGTGATTGCAGCTGTTTATATTGGCAGCTAGACAATAGTGTAAGCAAACATTGGGGATAGTTTAATACAACTAATTAATATGAGTGATATTGTCAATTCTACTTAAATTTTTTTAATTTGATATTCACTAATCATAATTTCTATTTAAGTAGTGCATTTTGTCTTATCGATCACTTCTTTTCCTTTTAGCTTTAAGAGATAATTCTAAATATTTTAGAAGAGAACTTTTAAAAATGTATGAAAATAATTTCAGTGTTAGAATTTTAGCATTTATCTGAACTCACTTTTAGATAAAAATATATTGATACTTTTTACACATTTCACATTATTACATTTTAATCCTTCGTTTTATCATTGACCGTAAGAAAGTTATATGAAAAATTTTATATAACAGCATTATTAGTGTCTATTGAAATGAAGACAAGAAAATTAGAATATGTGAGTTAAATACATGATGTTGCACAGATCAATATGTCTTTATTATTTATCCCAACATTGCCAGCCTACTTACAGGGCACCAACATACTTCTGGCAGTCATTAATTCTACTTTAAATTTTTTTTTGGTACTTTGGAAAGTATTTTTTAGTCATCTAGAAGCCATACCTTTGCACATTTTCTGCTTAGTTACCATGAATGTAGATTTGTTCAGGTAGAAGGCCAGCAGAGTGGACTCTGTTTATGGTTATTATGTGTTATAATGACACAGTGTACAGGGCCCCTGTCAGCCTCTGGTCATAACACATTCATCAACCCATCAGTACCTAACTTTCTTTTTTGTGTGCTTCTTTTTAAAGACATCTTGTTTAACACAGCATGTCCCCCATCCCTTCCTGCAGCTTTGATTTCAACAACTTTGGTTTCATGTGGTCCAAAACCAGAAAAGGAAAAATTTCAGAAATGAACAAGTCACAAAGTTTCAACTGTGTAACATTTTGACACGCTTCTTCCCAGGGTGTCACTCCTTTTGTGCAGTGTGCCCGCATCATATATGCTTTCTGCCTGCTAGTCTTACAGTAGCTGTCTTGGTTGTTAGACTGCTGTTGGGGAGGCTGAGGTAGGTGGAGCATTGTGAGTTCAAGGCCTGCTTGGGCTACAAGGTGAGCAAGGCTGGCCTGAACTACATAGTGCAACCCTGCCTTGAAAAAAATAGGGCTGGGAGTTTGGCTCAGTGGCTTAAACACCTGTCTGGCAGATGCCAATTTGTGAGTTCAATCCCTGGAACTGCAAATAAAAAGAAAAATAACTAAAAAATAGACTGCTGTTGGGGTATCACAGTGCTTGTATTCAAATTATCCTTATTTTACTTAATAATGCCCCCTTATCAGTGACCACAACAGTAGCGATGCTGACAATTTGAATATGCCAAAGAGAAGCAATAAAATCCTTCCTCAAATGGAAGTTTTTTAGTGTAGAAAAAAATGTAGTATTATATAGGGTCTGGTAGTATCTGTAGTTTCTGCCTCCACTGGGGGTCTTGGGACATATTCTTCAGAGATAAGGGGAACCACTGTACATATAGTTGATTCATTAGCATTGGACTCATGGCCAACAGCGGCACAACTCATGTCTGAACAAAGCTCATCTAACACACAAGTTTTCTGCTGTAGACATATTGTGGTCTTCCTGCACCTAGAACAGCAGACAGCTCTTCAACACTCTACTCGGGACCATTCTAAATAGTGAAATCTCCAAGAAAAAGCACAGAAACATAAAAAAAGCACAGTACTAATTTGACCTTAAAAAGGGCACAGATTTATAGGATGAAAGAGGAAAAGAGAAAACCGAGTGTGAGCTTGTTTAATTTCGGCTGAGACAATTTGTACTCACCAGAGATTCAAAGTTCTGTCTCTCTGAACGTGTTTGAATGTCCACGAAGCACTTTGAGAATTGAGCTAGAGGTTAGAGACGAATTTTAGCTAGTAAGTAAATTAGCAATACAGAAATGTAAAAATAAGGAGGGTCAGTGGTACAGATTTTGTGTAATACTTTGTTACTGTAAAATATTTGTTCATATGGCATGTGAACTTCTGTTTGTACACTTAGAAGCCACAAAGATGAGGATTAAGACTGAAATTATCAGTAAGGTCCCCAGTGGAGTAGTTACTATAAAAAGGTGGAGAGCTGACATGGAGGCAGTTACCCAGCACTCTGGGAGGTTGAAGCTGGAGGATCAAAAGTTCAAGCCCAGCCTGGGCAACCCTGTGAGACCCCATTTTAAACGCAAGCAAGCAAACGAGGGGTGTAGTTTAGTATGAAGGCCGTGACTTCAGTGTCCAGTACTCTCAAAAAACAAAGTGCTGGGAGGGGTAGGGAAAGGGCTCATAGTGTGTGCAGGTGAGTGGAAGTGGGTGTACATCCTGGGAAGATTCTGATAAACGTGTTACTTCTGCATCCGTTCTGATAACAAATGGCTGTGATGATTCAGCAACTGGTGTACAACATTTGTTGCTGAAGTTACATATTTTGGTATGTTTGCTATATTTAAGTAAATGTCATGAGAGATAGTAGTTTTAAGACATTAACTTAATGTCTTAAAAAATTTAGTGGTAATAAAAATTTGTCAGTCAATGCTCTAAGAGAGAAATTTAAAAATAACCCAAAAATTCACTGGGTTGTTTTTCTAACTGCATCATAAATTTCAACACTAAGTGAATGTGTCTCTTGATGCCAATAAAATAAGAAAGGTCTGTACTCAGAGTGGGGGAGCACACATAGGTTGCTGCATTTCAGACAGCTTTTAGCAATTTTGTGCCAATGGATGGATGAAGATGATTCTGGATGCATGGAATGGACACAGGAGATTAAGCAAAGATATCCCAAGCTAGGCAACTTTTTGCAAACTATTTCCAAAGCTGGCTAGAGAGCCTCAATTTCTTGGATGATAGCAATGAAGAAGGGGATTTGTAAATAGATAGCTATTTAAAGGATAAATGATGTCATAGCCATGGTAAACAGTGGTGTGTGTGCATAAGAGGGAGACAGAGGAGAGAGAGAGAGAGACAGGAGCAAGACAGAGAGAGAGAGAGAGACAGAAGAGAGACAGAGAGAGAGAGACAAAGACAGACAGAGAGATGCTGACAGAGACAGACAGACAGACAGGCAGAGACAGAGAATAGAGGGACTAATAGATGGTATATGCAGATGCAAGATTAGTCTTGTAGTACTGGTCTATTTTATTTTTTGTTGTCTGTGCTTTTGGTATCATGTCCAAGAAGTGTTTTCTCTGCATCAAAGGAAACAATCAACAGAGTGAAAAGGCAACCTGTGGAACAGAGAAAATATCTGCAAATCATACATCTGATAAGTGAATATGCAAAGAACATCTACTAATCAACAACAACAAAGCCCCCCCAAAACTGGATTAGAAAATGGAGAAGGGATTTGAATAGATATTTCTTCAAAGAGTATACACAAATAGTCAAGAAGTTATAAAAGATGCTCAACGTCACCCATCATCAGAGAAACGCAATTTGCAACGGCAGTGAGAGCCTGCCTCATGTCTGTCAGGATGACTATCACTTATTTTAAAAAGAAAACAGAAAATAGCAAGTGTTGGTGACCATGTGGAGAAATCAAGATGCTTCTGCTTGGAAAAGGGAGTGTAGAATAGTGCTGATAACATGGGAATTTCTCAAAACATTAGAAGTAGAACTACTACATGACCTAACAAGTCCATTTCTAGGTATACATGCAAAAGAACTGAGGGAGTATCTTCAAAAAATGGCTGCACCTGCAAGTTCATACCAGCATTATTTTTAATAGTATAGAGGTAGAAGAAATGCAAATATCGTCTGCCAGATGGAAAGATAAAATGCACTGTGCACACAAAGTGGAATGCAACCCAGCCTTAATCAAGGGAATCTTGTCACATGCTACAACATGGATGAAACTTGAAGACAGCTACTAAGTGAAATAATCTAGTTACAAAGACACAGACACTGGATGCTCCCATGTACACAACTTATCTAAAGTGGTCAAATTAGTAGAAACAAAGTAGAATGACTGCTAACAAGGCAGAGAGGAGACAAATGGGAGTTTGCTGTTTAGTGGGTATAAAGTTTCAGGGTTGCAAGACAAAAAGCTTTGGAGGTCCATTTCACAGCAATGCAAATATACTAAATGCTACTGAATGAGACTCTGAAAATGGATAAGGTAGCAAGATCTGTTATGGAATTTTTAACCACAACTAAAAATTTTTAAAACTCATTTATAAAATAATCTATAAGATACTAGGTAGTGTTTGTCTACCACTCACTGTTCACTTTAGTCTTTATAATAAATTTAAAAATTATTTTATCTATATAAAAATACATCGATAGACATCTCATTGATCCTTAGTTGTTATTGTTTGAACTGGGGATTGAACCAAGGACACTGAGCCTCATCCCTGGACCTTTTAAAATCCCTTATATTGAAAGCTGAACATGGTGGCCCACATCTGTCTTTCCAGCACTTGGGAGGCAGAGGCGGGAGGATTGCCCTGAGTTTGAAACCTGTATGGGCTACATAACAAGTTCAAGACCATTCTGAACTACATACAGAGACCCTGTCTCAAAAAAAAATAAAAAGAATAAAAGTATTGTTTTAAAATTTTGAGATAATATTATAAAGTCATTAAATTGTCCAGACTGGGCTCAACCTCTGTCCTCCTGCCTCAGCCTCTCAGGTGCTGGGATTACAGACACGTACCACCACACCCAACTTCGACCCTTGAACATTTTTTACATTAAGGAAAAAACAATCTAACTCAATTTAATTTATTGTTTACTGGAGATGGTTAAAAACAGGCTGAAAAAACCAGCAGTAAACTTATACAAAGGTATTTATTCACTGGATGGGTGGTTGAAATATACAGCCTTCAAAATCAACATTGTCATTGTCATTTTCTATAGCATCATTTCCCCTGAGCTGTTTCTTTTAATATTTGAAAATGATCTTAATACTATCTTATTATTTATAATGATACCTAAGCAATGCCAATTTATTTAAAAGTATTTTAAAACTGTTATGCAATATCTCAGTCTCTGTTGGTTTCAACACAATACTGTGCTTTTCAAAGAAAACTGTCAAGCCCTTCATCAGGTGCCTGTTAACTGGAAAAAAATATAAAGTAACAACAATAATTAAAATTTATACCTTTGTTTAAAATGCTGACCCTAAAGTCATCTTTAGTAATGATAATACATGGCATAAATTTCATGAGGTTAATTTCTATGTGACAGGAAAATACAACCCTAAGGAAAAATCAGGGCAACTTCATTGTTATCTGTGGAGCAGGACCAAGGTAGGATGGAAATTATCGTTGGTCAGCCAGGCCATGCTTGGGAATTGTTCTGTGAATTCCCTGGAGAGATATAAAAGAAACATCTGGCTCCAAATTGAGAGGGTGCCAGCAGTCCAAGGAACAAGTCCAGCTTGGCGACTAAATGAGTTTATTCAGGGTTCCTTATTTGCAGGCTACAGTCCTACCAAAATTGCCCACCCCCCACTCCTTGCTAATCTACTGGTTTTATGGGGCTCTGACTAAAATGTCAAAAGCAGGACCAAAAGCAAGAAGGGTCCCTGTGGAAAGTGATGTGTTCTCCACTCCACTCCCAGCCCATCCTGACTCGGAGCTCTGCTGGTCTCAGTAGGCACCATGGTGGTGGATGACCTAGCGCCGCTGTGGGATGTGCAGCCTGAGTCCCGCATGCATGCCCACTGGACAGCTAAACAGAGCTCACTGAATGCTGGACGACTCTCACTACAGGAATTCATGGGCCAGGTGGGTCATGACTGAGTTCTTTGCACTATTCGTTCTCATCCCTGGAAAGCATTACTTATCTATTGCTGTATATAAAATTACTCCACAGTTTCATGATTTGAAGCAACATTGGTCATTTCAGTTTCTATGGGGCAGGAAACCCTGGTCCAAGGCTTAGCTGGTCCACTGCTGTGGTCTGTTGCAAAGCTGCCATCCAGGTGCCTGCTGGGCTATGGTGATCTCAGGGCTTGACTGGGGAGATCTGCCTCAAAGCTGCTCGCATGGTGCTGGAAGCATTCAGTTCATCACTGGCTGTTGGTTGGAGATTTCTTCTGTCCTGGCGTGGAGGATCCATTTGGAACTGAATTCACCAGAATGAGGGAAAAGAGCCCCAAAGAGAATGGCACCAAGAAGGAAGTCATAGTGCTTCATGACTAAGCTTGGAAGCAGCATTCCATTACTTCTGCTGTGTTCTCTTTGTTAAAAGTGTGTCAATCAGTCCAGTCACATGTGGGAGGGGATCGCAGGGGGCAGGAAGACCACTGGGCACCACTTAAGGACCACCTACCATATCATCTTTTGCTCAGAGAAGTGGGTTTACAGTTGTATTGATTTCTTGAGGGGTAAAGCTAAACTTATAAGTGGTAACTGGAGACATGGGAATGGAACTAAAGGTGTATCCTTGGAAATAGGCTGTGGAGCTCTCAGATCTAGAGAATGCTGAGAGGAGAGCTTGGGGCTCCAGGAGCTACTGGAATTGCAGCCACTAACAAGACGCAGTTCCATGGTGCACCCCAGGGCCTGGGGAGGAGACACACCGCTGGGAGGGACCTGGTGATGACTTAAAAATATTGGAAGCTAGGTGCCACATGAGAGGAATCACATTATGTTAAGTGGACGAATGACTGGAAATTATCTAAGAGACAAGTCTTTGTGAAACATGCAGAAGTTCTTCCAGGTCAGGGAGCCGTGAGCCAGGTGATGGGTGCAGCAGCGGTGGGGGGCCTGGGGGTGCTGGGGTTTTTAGTGTGGAGCTGGGCAGCTGCAGACAGACTATTAGGGGTGTGGGCGAATCTGGAATCCAATTCTTCCTCCTAGTCCTTCTGCCCCTCAGCTTCCCATGCAGGTGAAAAGAGCCAGGCGAAAAGGACTGATCTGTTAAACGTTGACGGAAAGGCTCCATCGTGCTAAGCCAGGAGGCTCTGATGGTGATGCTGGAATGCGAGGCAGGAAGCGTGAGTCTGTGCTCCCCTCCTTACCTGCCCCAGACAGAGGACCGGAACCACTACAGGCAGGTGCCAGCACTGAATCAACCAGCTCCTCGGAGTGAAGAAGGCCTCTGTGGAGGCCGGAACCTGCCAGTCTGTAAGATGAAATAAGAGAAATAATCACTGACCTAAAAAGAAAAACCAAAAACAAAAAACCATTTCTGCTTAGTATTTTGCTGTGTGGAAGCTTATCTAGTCAATCTGATAATGATAAAGATGCTTACAAAATACTGGAACAAAATAAACTAAAATTTACTTGCAGAAAAGACATCAAACCATAAAAGAACCAAAGTGATCCAAGAGTGTCTTAATCACTTTCGCAGATGCAACACCTGACCCCCACAATTTAAAGAAGGAGAGGTTTATTTTGGGCCACGTTTTAGTTAAGAGTAGACTGGCTCCAGGGCAGGATGGCACGGCACAGCGGGAGTAGTGGAGGAACAGCCCTGCATGGTCTGGCAACTGGGAAGCAGAAAGAAGGTAAAGGGAGAAGCAAAGGGCAGATAGACTCTTCCAGGCCACCCGCCTAGTTACTCCTCTGACCGGGCTCCACCTCCCAGTATCACATTTAGCTATAAACTGAGTTAGTTCACTGGTGAGGAGCACATCCCATGGCCCAGTCAACTCCCGATGCCTCACTTCCAAGAACTCAAGGCTTTAGGGACACATCTAGATATAAACCCTAACAAAGAGGAAGGGCCAGCTCTTTCTTAGCAACTGACTGATTGGTCTTCTTAAGTAATTAAGTAATCTATACCATAGTTCAAAAGGCACACACTAAGTCATGCCACACCTGTCCTATCCCTGCATCTCGCACTCTCTACTCCCAACTCTCAGGAGCTAGTCTTTTCATTGTGATCAATACACACAGTGTAAGATGTACCCTTGTAACAAATTTAAGGGCACAGTTCAGTGCCATTCAGTACATTTACATTGTTACACAACCATAGCCTGCCTTTAGCCTCCCAACTGACACTGTACCTTTAATGACAACTCCAAACAATCACTTAACATTTCTCCCTCCTCTTTCAGCCTCTGGTAACCTCTATTCTTTCTGTCTCTGTGAATTTGACTCTTCTAGATCCCTGAGAGAAGCACATCATACAGAACTTATCCCTTTGTGTGTTGCTTATTTCATTTAACATAACATCTTCACGGTTCATCCATGCTGTGGCATGTACCAGAATTTCCTTCTCTTTCAAGGCTGTAGCATATTCTGCTGTCTATGAATTTTATAGTTTGTTCATTCATTAGTTGACGGCCTTTGTGTTGCTTTTACCTTTGGGCGATTATGAATAACATTTTTAGGAATATTAATGCATGAATATATGTTTACCTCCTTGCTTTCAGTTCTATTCTGTATATGCTAAGGAATTACCAGATCAGATGGAAATCCTGTGTTTAAATTTGTTATATAGCTTCTTGTGCATAGGCAGTCAATTTTGTTAGTTTTAGTGATTTTTTGTGCAGATTGAGCACATCTTATTTCCCCATCTTATAAAAATATTTATACCACATTGATACATTATGAATAATATTTTATGACTTGGGAGACTGAGGTGTAAGGATCATGAGTTTGAAGTCACCCTTGGCAACATAGCAAGATTGTCTCAACTATCACCTTCAGTTTTTTTCTGTAGATATTTCTGTATCAGTACACAGAGAGCTTGCTCATTTTTAAAACTTTTCTTTCCGGGTAGCTGTGCTAGCATTCCACTAAGCAGCTATGCTATGGTTCATTTATCTGGTCTTTTACTGAATGGCATTATTTTATTTTATTATTTCGCTGTAGCTGTAGTATCACATTAAAATATCACAATAAAATCTGTTCATATACAGTTATGTAAGAGGTGTATATGTAGCATGGAGTTCCAAATTTGGATTCCTATGTCAAAAAGTATATATATATTTTTAGTACCAGGGATCAAACTCACAACCTCGTGCCTGCCAGCCAGGTGCTTACACAACGGAGCAAAATCCCCAACCCTATTCTTTTGAGACAAGGTCTCACTACACAATTTAGGCTGGCCTTGAACTCACTTTGTAGCCCAGGTTGGTCTTGAACTCGCAATGATTGTCCTGTCTCAGCCTCCAGAGTGCTGGGATTACAGGCGTGCACCACCATGCCTGGCTAGTAAATATATTTTAAGTTGTGGTAAAATATCTTTTAAATATGGTAAATTATAGTAAATTGCTCTGCATAGTGGATGTGAATTTATTTTCTTCACTGGTCACAAATGAATTTCTTTCCTATCATGTATTTATTATGAATTTCAGATTTTTACTAATTTTCTGGATAAAAATCCAATATTGCAGCACCATTTTAATTTGCAGTGCTCGTATTACAAGTGAGGCAAGGCCACTTCTCATGGGTTTCAAGGCTATCTCCCCCTGCCTGTGCCAGGAACTCTCTGTTATCCTTTGCCCAGTTTTCTACAGATTACAGGCCTTTTCCTAACGACCCTCTAGGAACTCTGTATGCACGTGGGAGATTAGTTGTTTTTCTGTGAAATGAGTTAGAAATGTTTTTTTCCAGTTTGTCATCTGTCTTGTGACTTTGCTGATGGTGTTTTGCCCTGAAAAAAAAAGTACAGATTTTTACATTGTTGAAATGGTTGCTCTTTTCTTTTTTGTATGTCTAGATTTTAAGTCATAGTGAGAAAAGACTTGTGAGTTCCAATGTTGTAAAAGATTTCACTGTTTTCTCTTAGTATTTTAGGAGTTTAAAAAATATTTCTTTCTTATATGTATTTGGAGCTCTTGTAAAATACAGCGAGAGGTAGAGATCTTCTTTTATCTCTTTCAGATGGCTGCTTGGTTTTTCCCAAAACAGTTGTTGAAAAGTCCTTCTGATGCATTCATTGTGCAGAGTATTTTGAAGGTACTCACATAAAGAAATCATAAAAGTGTAAGGTGATATGCCAGTTAACTAATTGAACCATGACACAGGGTATCAAGGATTGAAACATCACATGGTATCCCTTAAATATGTACAATTACTATGTGTACTTATAGTTAAACTTTTAAAAATTAAGATCGAAATGATGACAAAAATAAAAGTAGAAAAGATCTCTTACTCTGCTGTTTCAAGATACCATCTTTACTATCTGCCAACCTCAGGTTCAAATTTGGACTATGTAGGGACTGGGTATTATTTTCTTCCCATGCATCTGTATTCTTACTATGTACTACATTATGCTAATTATTGGAATTTAATAAAGCACTTTCATTTCTAGCATGAGTAGTGACTGCGCCTCCTCTTTATCAGAGTTTGGCTTGCTAGCCGGTGTTTACATTTGGAGAATGTTACATTTGCAAAATAACTCAGGAGGAGTTGACATCTTCATATTGAGTCTATTTGTTTATTTTTACTTTGCTTATTTTGACTTGTTGTATCGAGAATGATTTAAAATTTTCCTCTGAAATGTTTATGAATTTTTAGTTGACATTTCTTCTTGGTAATTTATTTTCTGCTGTTTTTGTAAATGTTTTTTATACTGTATTAACACTATCAATTTCTGATGTATTCTAACTTATCTAGATAATTTACTGCCTGAAGTAGTTTTTAAGACAATTCTGTATGGTTTTTCCACTGTATAAATGTGTAATGTACAAATAAAAATAATTTTCTCATTTCCTTTGCATTTTTATATTTCTAATGTATTTGTCTTATCAAATCTCATTGTCTAGTCCCTCCAGGAAAATAAGAGTAATAAAGGGCATCTGTCCTAAATTCTATACTTCTACTCTCTTAAATTATCTATTTTAGACAGTATTTCTTGCTTTCTATTGTTGGAAAATTAAGAATTTCTCTTAAATATAAAATCTTTATTTGCTTTCCCTTTCTATTTTCCAACTTAGATTACTCAGATCATCTATCATTGCTCAAGTATTAAAATCCAATTGACAAGCTTTAATGAAATCTTAAAGCTTTCTCTTTAGATATTTTTCTATGGAAAAATCCAGAGGAATCCATGAAGAGGTAATATAATTCTATGCTAACCACTGTTGCTCTAAAGAGAATGTCCAACTAATGTCTGAGTACAGCCTTGTTCATTTCTTCTTGTTCACAATTCATTATTGCTCTTTCTTATATCTCATCTTATTTATTCTCTTTTTAAATTTCCTTTATTTTGGAGTAAGTCCTTCAGGTAATATTTGCACATGGGATGTATGAGTGGTGTGCTTTTTGCGTTAGTGCATATCAGGACATGTTTTTATTTTACTCTTGTACTTTGTAGATTATTTAGCTGGGTGCAGAATTCAAGGCTAAATTCATTGCCTTTAGAACTTTGTAGGTTTTTCCATCTCGCCTTCTGGCATTAACAGTTCCCAAGTTTGTTGTCATCTCTTGGATTGTGGACAGTTTTTAGAGTTTTCAGTTTGTTCTTCGGAATTCTGACATTTGAACCACTTAAGTGAGGAGTGTTTATTTTTTCCCATGCACCTGCTTAATCCTGAGGAGATATTTATAATAGAAAAATTCCCAGTTTATTTCAAATCATAACACCTCTTTCAAGTATATCCTGCTCAATTTACATTAAAGCAATCTGCCCCCATTTACTGTCTCATTTCTCTATTATGTGATGATTATAGTGGCAAAAACATAGGTAGCTGAAGGGTAAAGTTAAGACTAGGTTTGATGGAAAATATAAACTGCTTTGAGTTGACTTTAGGATGTTGGATAGTTGCTGCCTTAAAATTTTTTTATTTGTGGTAGTAATGATTAATAACGATACATTTTTATGCACAATACTATCTATTATTTAAAAATGTAAGATTTTTTTGAATAGGGCCCCTTCTCTGATTATACCTCAAGCAAATAATTTTTATGGGGATCTAAGTGTGAGAAGGACTTAGAAGAAGTCACGGAGGATTTATGGAGTGAGCAGTAGTAGAATCTAAAGTCCTGAAAGCCTAGTCACACCCTTCCTGTCAATGGAAGGATAAAGTAGCCTGAAATATTTATATATGTCTCTGTATATTTAAATAGATATAGATGAGTTCTTAATGAATTAGTGTAATAAACTGATAGAGCCAAGACCATGTGTTCTCAATATGTAACACAGCCTCAAGAATTTATGAGTCATGATGTTTTAAGCCAGGGAGTTCCCTGAGGTCAGGTGGCAAATCACTGGTAGAGTAAATATTAAGTATTTTCTAAAGCTATCACATTCTTTTCCCATCATATCAGCTAGGGCATGTCTCCTTGCCTCTTTTCTCCATGGGCAGGTGGGACAGTTGCCACAACTAACAACGAAAGCACCACATTTGAGGTAACAGATGGAGCTATTGAACCGTGAACTAAAGTCTCACTCCCAACGTAGTGACCAGCTCGCAGCAGACACACACAGAGATGGCGGGCATGTACACTCGGAATGAGAGAACCTAAGTGGTAAAGACCACAGGTAACTGTTCTGGTGCACCATGGGCAACATTCTGGATTGGATGGAATAAAACTGTGATGCTATGGTACATGTCCAAAATATTCAAGGCCAGGATCTCTCAACTCAGCTCTGTTGGCATTTTGGGTTGGCACATCCATTGTTATGGAGAATGTTCTGTACATTGTAGATGTTTCAAAGTACCTTGGATTCTGTCCAGCAGTTACTAGTTGTGAGAGCCACATGGAACTTCAGACTTTGCCAAATGTCCCCAGGGTAGGGGGACAAAATCACCTCCTGTTGAGAACCACTGATCTACACAGATATGCTGGGAAAAAAAAATTTGGTAAATACTTCTGGAATATACACAATGGGTTTTCTAAGTGCATTCTACTTTTCACACTGGATTCTTTGAAGATGATGTGTTAAAACATAAACATTCCTGGGTTTAGAAAGAGGCAAAGAATCTTTATATAAATACAGTGACGCCTTGGGTTCATCAGCAAGCAATACTGAAATATACAAACTAGAATTCTGTGTGGCACGAGAAATAATTCTCTGAACAGATTATTTATCTCAGCCTTGTGTTACTAATGATCACAAACACAATTAATCTCTCTGTGTGTGCCTTTAAAGTACACAATGTCTAAACGTGATCAAAAAATATATTCTTACTATGAAAATAGAAGGACTATTTGTGAAGATGGTTCAGTCAGCAGGATGCTGTTGGTGCCCCCTAAATTCTATTTTTGCTGGGAGGAGTGAGCGGCGGCCTTTAAAGAGACACCGAGCCTTGGAATATGCTGAGACAATTTTGCTGTACATTTTTGCTTGTATAAATTTGTTTAATGGTCATAACTTGTACCCTCGAGATAATCTTGAGCCAAATGTTTGAAAGGTGAGCGAAGAAGTTAATCTACCTAGGAGGCTGGAGTAGAACAATTTCCAGAAAAGCATTTGTAGTTTCCAACTGTTGCTTAACACTGTCATTTCCAACTTCCGTTTACTGTATTGGCAATGGAATGCTGCCTACATTGCCTATAAAAGGAATTTTCCATTACTCTAACAGTGACCCAATCTATTCTCTCAAAGTAAGGGGGTGGGAGAGAAGTGGGGAGGACTAACAGAGTGCAAAATTTTTCTAGAGAAGGAAGAGGAATCTTCAAGTAAACATGGCCTATAAGTTCAGAATGTTACTTTATGCTTAGCTTTTTCAGAGTGTTACATCTCCAGACATGCATTCGTAAGTGTATGTGTACAGTTGTCCCTTGGTATCTGGAAGGGGATTGGTTCCAGGACTCTGGAAGATAATAAATTCTTCAGATGTTCAAATACATATCTTTTATACAAAATGGCATGGTATTTTCATTTAATTTCCAGTTATGCAGATCATCTAGTTCATTTCAAATTGTCTCTAGATGGCTTATAATACATAATGCATCACTATATAAATAATTGTGGCATGGTATCATTTTGGGGATAACAAAATACAATTATTACTGTATGGTTGCAACTTTTTTCAAATATTTTCTATCCGTGCTTAGTTCAATCTATGGCTTCAGAACCTTCAGCTATAGAGGGCTGAACACACACACACACACACACACACACACTGTATTAGATAGGTTTGTGATGCTAATAAAAATGTCTGAAAATAACAAGATGAGGAAATTAATTTTGGCTCACAGTTTCAGAGGTTTCCATCCATGGTCAGCTGGCTCCATTTCTTTTAGCTCTGTGGTAAGGCAGAAAGCATCATGGTGGAAGGGAAAGATGAAGGAAAGCTGCTCACCTAATGGCAACAGGAAACAGAGGGTGGGGGCTAGGGACAATATATAGTGCACACACACCACCTTCAGATGGGTCTTACCTCCTGAATTTCCACCATCTGCTAATAATGCTATCAAATTATGAATTCATAAATGGATGAATCCACCCATGAAGTTCATTGTCCATTATCCATTCACCTCCTGAGAGTCCATCAGCTGGCAAGTGAATCCCCAGCATGTAGCCTTTGGGGAACATTTTGCAATCAAACCATGACATGCACACATGCACTCACACACAAATATTCATGTATATGCACATATACAGAGTTACCCCTATATTTGATCTGTTAACAAGATCTAGTCCTAGAAAACCACCATTACAGAGCCCTGTGGAATTATGTTTGATTTGTGGAGTGATGAGATTGGAGGTAAAATTGTTCTCATTGTGTTTTAGTATTTCAATAACACTTCCACAATGTCATTTGCTAAATCAGCCAATTAATCCATTAATTAACCAGCTAGATAAAAAAGGGTAAAGCTTGATGCTGTCTGAAGGAACATGGATCCAAAGCATGAGCTGGAACAAACCCAACAGCCCAGGAACAATGCCTCCAAGTCTCTTCTTAAATGTGAAGAATTCTTCATAGAGGAAGAATAAACAAGGCATACTTACATTCCCTGACAGACTGGAGAATATATGAAAATCTCAGTAACAACAGCAGGACTGAGAAGATGAAAAGCAAAAGAAGGAAGAAAACCAACTAATGAAATGAAAAGGTGTATGGCGAACAACCTGCCAAAAGTTCAGAGCTTTGATAAAGAAATCACTTTCAGGATTCTGCACAGACTCATCTATTAGAAAGAGAAAGGAAGTCCCTTCTCTTTTACTAGCTCAGAACATATAAACTTTGAAGGGAAACTTGAAATATAGAAGCTCCAAAAGTTGCATTGCTTTTTTTCACAATAGATGCAGTGGCTTCAAATCAAGCAAAAATGCTCCTAAAAATATGTAAGTAAGTAAATAAATAAATAACAGTTCCTTGAGATGCCATCTCACAGAGACAAATAAATACAGGAAATGCTGTGCTGGAAACTGGTCTTTCAACCTGCAGCAGTTTGAGAATGAGTACCAGGAGAACAATTTATTTCCCCAGGAGGAGGTGCTGGGGGTTGGGTGTTCCCTGCCGGAAGTCCAACTAATGAAATGACCTTTAGCCCTGCTCCTCCTGCTCCTCTCCATTGGTTCTGCACTCTGCAGCCAAGTATGAGAACTTGCCTCTGCACACCCCAGCTAAAAGGCATCTGCTGTACATACCTCTAATATTCTTGAGTGTGAAATCCTAACTATAAATACCTGAAAGAACGGATGCTAAAATGTTTTGAAGCCAAAACATGTGATGCAAAGTGGAGTTATTAATATCAGGAAAATAACACACTCAACGGCCTGGGAATCAAAAGTTTTGGGCTGCCTCTTCCTGAGTGGGAAACGTTTCTGAAAGAAAGTCAGATGGGTGGCTATTGGGTTTCATTCATGATTGTTTGGATAACCAATCATACAATTAGTGTCTGTATCTGTAAGTCATTTTAAAAAAATATTTAGGTCAACAGAATTCTCTCTGGCTCTGCCATGGTTTCTACCATTTCCATCCTATCTCTGCCTCCCAGACTGGCTCTTCATAACTACTAGGGTAAGAGTAGATCCCATTTTAACTAAGAAAAGAGAAATGAAAAATATTTTAGGGCAAGATGATGTCAATTATTATCTAACACACATTATCGGGGTTTTTTAAAAAAAGTTTTTAATTTGAATGTAATAATTGGATGTATTTATTGGGGTTAGTGTGATATCTCAGTACCTGTATGTCATGCATAATGATCGGACCAGTTAGTACACCCATCCCTTAAACATTCACCCTTCGAAGTCCTCTCTACCAGCTACTTTGAAATATACAGATAACTGTTTTCAACCATAGTTACCCAGGTGTGCATATCAGGTTTTTCTATGGTGTAAACCATCCTAAAATGTAGTGGCATTACATAGCAAACATTGATAAGCTAAAGATTCTGAGTTTGAATCAGGCTTATAAGAACAATTCTCTTGGTCTGGCTTGGGCTCATTCGTCTACCTGTGGTCAACAGGCAGGTTGCTCAGGGGCTTGGTCTAGGATGGTCTCAGTCATATGTTTGGCTCTTGGTGCTGGCTGTTAACTGAGGTGAGAGGGCTGAGAAGTCCAGTGCCCTCTGCAAGCTGTTCTAGTCTCATGGCAATTTCGAGATTCCCAGGAGCAGCCACAGGAAGAGCCCTGACAAGTGAATCTTACTGAAGCCAATCTGGGTCACATTTGCTGGTGTTCCATTAGTCAGAAGAAGCCACAAGGCCAAGCCCAGATCCAAAGGGCCACTAAGTCATATTGCAAAGGAATATGCATAAAGAGACACAAAATAGGGCTTTTGGGCCATTTTTAAAATCTACCAATGTGGCTACTGGCATCTTTTAAAGATGGACGTTAGAATAGAACATGAGAAATTTATTTAAGCAACACTCCCATCACAAGGTTGAATTAGTAATCCACCAGTGAGTAACTTTTCAGTCATTGCTGTATTATAAATCTTTTGCTTTTAATGAAATGTGCTTGTATACATGTGTCTTCAACCCACTGGTTCTACCCATAGGACCACTCATACAAGCAAGATCTGGAGTCCATGTGATAGCCCTTCTGACATGTAAGATGAGTGCCCGGATCTATGGGCTATCTCTTTCACGGGCTGTTCATCTCAGACCCATACACTGTTTCTCTTCAGATATGATTGAAAAGCCTGGACACATTCTATTTCCTCTCCTCTATCCCTACTTTAAAATCTGATGCCTACCTGAGCCCAAAGCACAGTCCCAAATGTGACCCACCAGCAGAAAAGAGAAATACTTTTCTTTTGCTCTTTGTTCTTGACTTCCTTTGGTAATTCCTTTGATCACACCATTAACTCAGATTTTTTGGGAAGCCGCAGTTTCCCCCAACCCATCTACAGACACTGTTTCAGAAGAAAATATTTTATTCTTGTTAATTTCACCTAACAGCATTAATGGCATTTCTCCCTGTTATTGAAACCTCTCAGGAGCCTGGTGTTGGTTTGTGATGTGTTTTAACAGCACCAGTGTCACTTATGAATCCAGTCAATGAGGTTTCTGAATATTTACTCTAGGCTTGGGTAAATTGTCCAGTAAGACAGAGATGGCCAGGTCAGGCCACTAGGACTCTACTGCATTTTCTTCTAATTGGCACCTAGACAGTTGGCCTCATGGTACCACCCTCTTAAGTTTTCATGTGTCCACCTCACTTCAGAATGGAGCAGAATCCAATTCACTTCAATGGTGTCTGTCTCATTCTTCTGATTCCTCAGGCTACTTTAATCCACCCCATATAAAGTGTGATTCATACGACTCCTGGTAAGAACAACTATCTTGTAGTCAATGTAATCTTCCTCATTAAAATTATTTCTGAGATTTGCACCAATCTAACCAGTCTATACCGAGAACCATGACACCAATCTCTTTTGAGTTCCCGGTGGCTTTCGGTATTATATAGTTCACTCCACAAGGCATCCTAGCAGTGGGCTCAGATGACTCTGAGGTCAGCTTTCTCCCACTCTACTGGGAAGTTACTCTTTGAGGCTAGCAGACCTGCTTATTGCTCATTAGGCAGCTACATGAATCTTTTATTTAGCTCAGAAATCAAAACCCTCACATGAATTCATTCCTCTATTCAGTATTCATTTATTAAAAACCTGTTATGTCTTACACAACACTATGAAATGGAGAAAAAGGCAAATAAGCCTTAAGTGTATGTCTATTATTGATGCCCTGTCTGTGGGTGAATGATTATGTGGCATGAGTCTCTGAGAGTATTTGAGGTGTCTTACTTACTTTTCTTGCTGCTGAGACAAAATATCTGACACCCAAATTTAAAAGGTGGGAGGATTTATTTTAGATCATAGTTTATAGAGGTTCCAGTCTGTAGTTGACTAGTTCCAAGCAGGATGGCACGGTAGAGGCGCACGGCAGAGGAGGAACAGTCCATGGCGGGATGAGCAGGAAGCAGAGAGCATGTCTTCATTCTGTCCCTTTATATTTCATCCAAGGTACAAGCCTATTTTTTGGTGCCACCCACATGGAGGATAGGGCTTCCCTCTTTGGTAAATCCATTCAGCCATACCCAAAACTATGCTAATGCAATCAAGGGACTAATCCAAATATCACACACCCTTAATCCATATTCACATAACCTAGATCCAGCCACCTCCAAAAAACCCCACCTATGAGCATATGAGGCTTTGAGGCTACATCTACATATAAACCATCACATATATATTTATCATGCATGCTGTGATATTTTGAAAAATGTGTAATTGTTTAAAGGCCAAATTGAGCTCATTAATTTATCCATTTCCTCACATACTTACTATTCTTTTTGAGAATGAGAACACTTAAAATTTATTTTTTTAGCAATTTTCAAGAATGTGATCCATTGTCATTGAGGACAGTCATCATGTTGTACAATATTGTATTGAACTTATTCCTCCAGCCTAGTTGAAGTTTTGTACCCTTTGACAAATGTCTCCTCAGTTCTCTCCCACTGTTAGTCTCTGGTAATGCTCATTCTTTGAGATGTGATCAAAAACTATGATGAACTTTTAAATTTAAAAAATGTATTATGGTAGAATCTGTTGTCATTAACCCCTCCAAAGACTCCATTATTCTTTGAACACACATATCCTGTAGTTCTTGCCAGTTCTGAAATCTTTTGTGAATTTCTTTAAGTGTGTTGTCATGGTTGCTGTGAAGTCCTAAATTGATATGAAATGTTTACCTTTCATTTTGACTTTGACGGAGACCAGAAGTTGCATGATGCCAGATCCAGTGAATAAGGATGAGGACACACTATAATTTTTTATGAACCTGACTTTCTGTTGGACAGCACATGGTAGCAGCAGTCATTGTATTATTGATCATATCTTATAAGACAATCACAAAAGAAGACTTGTGGAACTATTTCAATAAGTGGCAAGAATAATCGGATAAATGTGTTGAGGTGGATATTTTGAGGGGGGTTAATAGCAATGTGTCTTTTACTGCAATAAAATTTTTTTTAAAAAATTTAAATATTCACTGTATATTTTGCTTACATCTTGTATCTTCTACTTCTTTGAGTTCAATATTTTGGGTTTCACTTATGCCATGTTGTATATGACATGCATCATGCACTGTTTGTCTCTTTGTGCCCAGCTTATTTAGTTGCATTGTGGAGTTTATATTGAAGATGAAGAGACAAATATTCGATTCAGATTTTCAACAAAAATAAGGCTGATGTTTTAGAGATATGATCAGGGTGCTGTGGGACTCAGAGATGCACCTTGTTCAGAGTGGCTGTCCAGAAAGGCTGTTGAGATTGGGAAAGCTTTCTGTAAGAAAGAGAGATGGATATAGGAGGTCAGGTTCCTCGGACAGCACCTATAGACATTGCTGAGTTTGTTTTGGCTGGAGGACCATTTGTGAGTGAACAAAGATAAAAATAAAGCCAAAGGATCCCTTTTTGTGTAATTATTTGGAGTTTGAATTCTATTCCCAGTGGGGGTGTGAGGATTAGTTTCAAGTTGAAAATGACATACTCAAGTTTGTGGGCTACACAGAGTTTTTAGAGTCTGGAAAATGGTTTTGTTTGTTTTGTTATGCAATAGACTAAGAGGCAAGCAGTAAGGAACTGAATTAAGGCAGTGGTAGCAGAGATGAAAGGAGAACAATTTAGCAATGGAATAATGCATTTAGGAAGGGGAATGGAAAGATCTAGCAATTGATTGAATGGGGTAGGAATAAGTTACAAGACCCTAGAATAATTCTCCTTAGTTTTGGTTTAAATATTTGGATAGATGGTTGTACTTTTACTGAGGAAAGAAATAAGTTACTGTTTTATGTGACTGTTTCCAGATTTATATACATTTTATTAAATATGTATATTTATATATTTATTATATATATATATTTTATTAAATTTGAATCCTTTTGAGTATATCCTAGGTAGTCTTAATCATATCCATATGTGTCTTTCTTTTTTTCTTATTATTTGATGTCTAGTATGATAATCAGGGGAAAATATTATAGAACGCCCCTCTAAAACTGCAAATCAGTTTGCCCCTTTAGTATCTCATGCAGTTGAGACACTTTGGTATTTTTCTTAAACTTTATAAAATCTGCCTGACATTTAACCAGGTGTTACCTTCTTTACTCAGATACAAAGAATTTATTTTCTCCTAAAATTCTCACCAAATTCACTTTACCAGTAAGTCTAATAAATATATAGATAATCTCTTCCCTTGTCATCTAAGAATTTGAATGATTGAATTGTCTACAGTTTATCAGGTGCTCTGGCTTTTTACCGAGTGAGATTTAGAGCTGATGTCTTAGTGCTTGCAGTCTATCATCACTCATTTACATTCCTTGCTTTTGTTCCAATTTTATGGTTTATTTCAAAAGCACACTATCTGTTTCCTACATCTGGCCACGAAGTCTGTAGTATATAATCCTTCCACTTATGTATCCAAGGGAGATCTTGGATCACACTAGCAGAATTTCAGGTCTGGAAGGAACTTCAGCGTCTACCTAATATTCACTTTGCAGGTGAGAAAACCAAAGTCCTGGGAGATTATGTGACTTGTGTAAGCTTGCACACCTGCTTAGGAACAGGGCCAGGGTGAGAACCTCTGTCTTCTGAGTTTTGGCTAAAATTTGTATCATATTTTTCCTTTGGTAGGAAGTCAGACCCCAGGACTACAGACTTTATTCTGCTTCCCACGCTGCGGGAGTCGAGTGACACCGTGAGAAACTGACATGGAAGTGTGTGGTTGGCTGGTTGATGCTGTAGAGATGTCCTTATATGGGGATAGGTAGACTCTTGGGGGCTAATGGAACTTCAGCTATGCACTCTCTAGCTTGCAGAGTCCACAGCTTCCTTCCTTCCAGGGACTGCACTGACCACCGGGCAGATCTCCATGAGAACCTGTAGCACCATCTTGGAGTTGCGGCCACACGCTGGTCACTGATCACGGTTTCCTTTTATTCTGTCCTACCCAGTTCAGCAGTAACCCTGAAAGAAAGCAGCAGCCAACAAAGCCCAAGTTGTTCTTCCTGCTCGTCTTTAAATTTGAAACAGCCTTTTGTGGTCTAACCTATTTTAGGTGAATTCCAGGAAGTCCCCCTTTGCAATTTCTCTCTGGAGAGAGGACAAATTATGTCTAACAAAATAAAATAAAATAAAATTTAAAAAAAGGAGAAAAGCTCTATGGACAGTGAAATGGTTGCTCTAAGAGGGGTGAACTAGGCCGTATGTCCGACGTCCTCTACATTGTAGCCACTGAGTCATTAGTGAATGGGGGACTCATAGGAGGACCCGTGTGTCACACTCTGGCCTGTCCTCATTGTGGAAGTAGTGCTGTAAGTAAGCTATTGGCACTAAGTAGGTTGCAAGTGGAGCTTCCAGGGCTGCTCTGAGGGGAAAGAACCCCATCCAGAAGACAGAACATGGGGGTATGGTGCTGAGGACCTCATAGATAGATATGGCTTGGACTAACTTGAGTGTCCACCAAAGAGTCCATACAAAGGCTTGGTCCCCAGGGTGACAGTGGTGCGTGGAGCTGTGGACCTTGAAGAGATGGAATCTAGTGGGAGGTTCTTGGGCTCCTGGAGGGAGGGGTCCTTTACAGGGAAACGTGGGACTCCTGTCCCTCAGTCCATCACTTCCTGTTTGAGATGTGACTAATCACTCTGACAGATGCTCCAACCATTGTCATCAGAGGCCAAACCAATCCTAGATTTGAACCCCTACACCACAAGCTTTTCTCTTTATAAATTCATTGCCTCAGGCTTTTTATTGTAGTAATCCACAAATGGTCCTGTATCTTGAAACATTTTCCCTCTGGGACATGGGCATGTTCCCGTGGGACCAGGAAACCCTGGATCTAACAGCACGTCCATATGCTATCTGTGGTACCCTCGTTGGCCACTGGCTCTCTTTAAATTTCACTTTCTTAAAACAACTGAAATAAGACACTTGGACTGCCAATAAGAAGAATTATCAATCTGGGGGGAGAGAGGAATGCAACACCTATACTATTCTCCCTCTACTCTCATCCCAATTGTCAACCTAGGATGTTCTTGCTATATGTGATTTGGTACTGGTGTAGTAATTTGAAAGTAGGAGTAAAAGGTGGAAGGTAAGATCTTTGACTCTCCTTCTCTACTTCTTCTTCTTCTTCTTTCTCTTCTTATTCCTCTTTCTCTTCCTCTTCCTCTTCTTTTTCTTTTCTTTGGTATGGTACTGTGAATTGAACCTAGGAATTTCACATTGAGCTACATCTGTAGCCTTTTTATATTTTTTCAAGACAGGGTCTTGGTGAGTTATTAAGTTGCCCAGGATGGATCAAACTTGCAAACCTCCTGCCTCACCCTCCCTGTTTTGGGATTACAAGTGCGCATCCCCACTGGGGCCCAACTCATTTCTTCTTCATCAGTTGGTTCATGGCCTCAACAGAGTCTTTGACAAGGATAGTACAGGACTGGGAACAGACACCAGAAATCACCAGCCTCATTGATGAAGGGAGCCAGCACAGTACAGGTTCTTTTTAAAAGGATCATGTACATACAGTATTTCTTCATGTTGAAGAGGAAACACAGATGTTTGTATTACTCATTCTACTGTCTCTTACTAACATTTTAGTTTTGTTTGTTTTGTTTTGTTTTGTCTTTTTGAGACAAGATTTCACTACACAGTTCAGGCAGTTTTTGAACTCACTTTGTAGCCCACGCTAACCTCGAACTCACAGTCATCCTCCTGCCTCATGAGTGCTGGGATAATAGGTGTGCACCACCCCACCTGGCAACATTTTAGTTTTTTCAAAAGACAGAGTATGACAACATCCATAATGTTAATTTAGTTCCTTAAACTTGCTTTAATCTCTGAAGAGCTGTGGCTCACTTTGAGTTGGCCTGTAGGCTCCCCCAGGTCTACACCCATGTAACCCGAATCGTGAAAGGATTGCATGCCTGGGTGGTTTCTCTCAGTAGAACAGGTCCTACCAGTCAAGTTCTTTGAGGTTGCAGGGGCAGTACACACAGAGGTCACAAACCTGTAACATGAAAATTGTTCTTACGTATTCATGGAAATGTGAGATACAAGGATAACTCTTCATCTCATCCTCCACTTGGGTTTTAGGCCTCTGGCCCTGGAGTCTGAGGTGTATTTTAGATTCTTCGAAGAAAATATCTCAGTGTCACTCAGGAAATGAACTTGAGCTTAAGCAAAAGGATTTTTTGGTTCACCTTACACCTAAGCTTTCCAAGTGAAGTAATCAGGTAAGATGATTTTGGTAGCAAATGCTTTTATTGGCTACTTAATGCCACACTACCTATCATAAAGTGGAAGACCTCTCCCAACCCTAGTGACACTGGCTAGGACATAGGCTATCATCCAATTCCAGTCAACCATGTCCTAAGTAAGCATGGCAATGGATTTTACTTCCCAAAGCAGACATCCTCAGCAAGTCAGAACTACTGATGTAGGGCAAAGGACTCAAGACCATTTTCTCTTAGGAGGGTATGTACAACTTTATGAACTCTTGCCTATATTCATTCTCCACCCTGCACCCCTTGAGAACACCTCTATCCACACAAGTCCAGCTACCCTTCAAAATCACCAATGCTTTCTTCTCCAGAAGGTGTTTCTCTTATTGAAAGTTGTACGCTTGCTACAGATTCTGCAAAGAAGTTTATCAAAGGACCTTAGCTGCTACGGCACCTCTCTGAAGTTCATCAGAGCAGGCTTCAGATGGCCTTGTGATTCCCCAGATGAAAGGGATCAAAGAAGTGCAAATTATTGAATTGCAATTGCATTGAACGGGGGAGAAGAACGTTGGAAACTCAGGCGCAGTTTGAGTGAAATTAAAACTAAGAACAAAGGAGAGGAAATTAAATTCAGAACTGCTTTGTGGGTTCTGATGTTGATCTTGAAAAAAGTGTCTTGGAGGAGAAGTCATTTCCAACTCTGTCCCTCTTCTAGCCTTTCATAATGACTTTCATCTATTATTGCATGATTTGAGGGCAAGGAGGGAGTCAATAGTGATAAAGTCATCATTATTTAAAAATAGTAGCTTGTTTATACAAGATGATGGCAGTTGTACTCATCTGTCACAAATCACGTAGCCAGTGCAATCAAAGAGTAAAACAGAATAACTTGCAGAAGTATTACCAACGGCAACTACAAATTTAACCTTCTTATTCCAGTATTCCTATTTTGCAATATTACTTTCTCCTTGGTAAAGATTTAATGTTTCATTTCAGGCAGAAAATATAAACTGTGTAGGTATTGTAAGGGGTAATAATGTCATCTTGGAATTCTTTTAAGAATTCATTTGGGGCTCTTCTCTTTTTCTTCTTTTGAGCCTCTCAGGGGAATTCAGGGAGGGGCATGGTTGGTCAAACTGACAGTTTTATGTGTATGTGTAGCCACATTTCAGACTGCAAGATAGGTCTGCAGGGTTGTTATAGTTTATACTCTCATTCATTGAAGAATGGAGGCCATTTGCATAAAATAAATACCTAGGACAAAGAAAGCATTTTAACCAATTTTAGCATTAATCTTTTTTTTTGCGGCACCGGGGATTGAACTCACAACCTCGCACCTGCCAGGGCAGGCACTTAAGGCACTGAGCCAAACTCCCAGCCCTAGTTTTTTTGAGGCAGGGTCGCACTATGTAGCTCAGGCCGGCCTTGCACTCGCATTGTAGCCCAAGCCAGCCTCGAACTCACAACGCTCCACCTAACTCAGCCTCCCAAGTGCTGGGATTAAATTTAGCATTAATCTTAACAAAGGGAAGAAAAGTGGAATTTGCCATAGTGGTCACAGCATAAGTCTGTAAGGCTGAGTACCACCTCCTTGCCTCGGTTTTCTCAACAGTAATGGCGATAATACAATTCTCCTGAATCTCTCAAAGATGCAAAATTAAATAAAGTAGTAAACATGATAATTCTCTACAAAATTGTAGTTGACACACCGTAGGACAGCACGCATATGCAAATATTTTACATTTGCATGATCATGATCAATAGTGAAGACACCAATTCTGAGCAGGGGAATGACTACCAGCAAGGCCAGCCCTAGGCAGAGTGAGAGGTACAGGAGTACTGTGTTATTTTGGGTACCACTTCCTGCAGTTTTCCAGTAGAAACACTTTTCTCCACTGAGCACAACTATAGCGGCATCCTCTGCTCTCCCGCTACAGGACTCTACGAGGTAGTCTGAGATGCTATAATAATGGTTTTGTTTGTCGTGCTCTTCCAGGTGTTTTTCCATTCATTGTGGACAGTGCCTTAACCCTCTCAAGTGACTTTAATGGCAGAGACACTTTAATGAGTTACCGCATGCCTGTTCACTGCTGTGTTCTCCAATCTTTTGAGTGCTGGAGTCAACAGGTATTTACTGAGTCTTGGCTCTGCCAGGCAATGTGCACAAGTGGGAAATGCAACTGAGAAGAGGAGCAAGTCTGGCCCTGAGCGCTGCCTGGGAAATAGGTGCCCCAGCAGGGCAGGCCAAACCAGTTGTTGCTGGACAGGCAGCCTGCAATGCAGGGGAGAAACTTCCAGAAAGAAAGGAAGTCTTGGGACGAGTTACTTGGAGATGCTGAGGGCAGCTGTGTAGGTTTTGATACCACCACCAGGGAGTGATGCTTACACCTATAAATAGTCAGTTCTGTTTAGAAGACACTAATTGGGAAAGAAGGCAAAGTACTGATTAGGAAGTCAGCTGCGCTAGATTGAACCTCCATTCTGCTTTAACCAGCTGTGTTTCTTGGGGGAATTGTCTCTACTTCTCTGAGCCTATTTCCTCAGGGAGATTTTTTTTTTAAATAGAAAAGGGCAAAATAAATTGATTTTGTGGACTTCGTCGGTTTTTAAGTATTATGTCAACATGTTTTTCTACTACCTAAATTAACCCAGGTGAGGAATTATAAAGCAAGACTAACGATTAAGAAAAATGCAATTTCCTTGGATGTTTTTAAAGGGTAAAATTTATTGCCTATCTATTTTTTAATGAAGCTATCTCTTTGCCACTGATTATGGCTACACCTATAACTTTCTTGGGAAGGTGTTGCAAAGACCTGGGGCAGACAAAGCATACACAGATGCTCTGTGTTACCCGCCTGGTAAAACGGAGCCGGGATGCTCACCAAACCCAACATTCTCATCCGCATTCTCACCACATCGGCACCAGAACACCTAGGGCCCTTGCAGATGACAGATATCATGAACCTAACTGATGTCACCAACACCCCGAATCTGATTCCTGGGCTGGATGTGCAGCAACCAATCATGGATAACAGTGCTTGGGGGAGGACAAAGCCGAAACAAGAAGGTATCCACCAACAAAAGGGGGTGAAGGTGAGCCTTAAATCTGCCTTTCTCCAGTAAGCATGGTTACGAGTTACAGGATACAGAAGGCAAAGTAGGGGACATCAACAAAGCGGGGTGATTGGTAGTTTCACGAGTTTTGATAAAATCGAGTTTTTTGATTTCTTGGAGCCAGTGGACATCTGATGGATCACTGAGTCACCTACAGGTCTCCAAACCAAGCTTATAAATATTGCTGTGTGACAGAGACCACAAGATCAACAACTGACAACTACAGGAATGGGAAAAGAATTGGGTCAGTTTAATTGGAGAAACAATGAATATCATTTCTTTAAAAAAAAAGTTAGGAAAGGAGAATGGTTCAAGCCTCTTACAAGAGCAAAGTTCATTAATATCATTAGGGATGCCCCTTCCACGAAGAGGAATGTGTGAAAACATTGGCTGAAATAGTAACTCTAAATGCCACGAGTGCGAGTACTTCCTCGTGTAGAATTCTCTTATTATCAAGCTTTACATAACTCCAATACAGCCAAATCCAAATGACAATTTCTCTCAGGCAAGTAACTATTTAAACAAAAATGAAAGATACTTTAGGAGTCATTTGATCTGAGCCTTACACTTCACTGCTGAGGGAATCGAGACGCTGATAGGAAAAAATATTTGGCGGAGAACCCACAGCTGGTGGGAAGCTGACCAAGAGCATAATTCTGATTTTCTGACTTGCAGGCTCGAGGTCTCACTCTCCTTCCCCGTCATCTACTCCAGGTCTCACCTTTCATCTTCCAGCTTCCTGCGCCCCATCTGTTCTGCTCCTCACCTCTGGACTAGGAAGAGAATCTCCCCTTTCTCATCCTTAATTTGACCTCCACAGCTTCAGATCTCTCAGCCCCTGCTTTCTCAGTGTGTCTCCTACCGGAGCCCTCTGCTCTTGGGCTCTCAAAATCCTGTTTTCTTTGTTTTCTTCAAAGCCTAATCTTGTTCCTGTTTTGACTTGTATTCATTTTATTTTATTCTGTGGTACTATGGGTTGAAGCCAGGACTTTCTCGCTAAGTGACATGTCCAGCCCATTTTTTTCTTTTGAGACAGGGCCTTACTAATTAGCTAACTTGTCCAGGTTGGGCTTGAACTTGAGATCCTCCTGCCTTCCCCTCCCAGAGTTCCGGTAACACAGCTATGGGCCACCATGCCTGGCCTTTGTCTCAGCTTTAACGAAACACATCCAGGTTTGCTACTAAGTGAGACTGCTAGATAACCAGCCCCAGGATTTGTTTCCTCACCACACGTTATTCTTACGTTTTCATGTGTCTCTGAGGATTTGAACATCACCGCTGTGGAACAAATCCTAGAGTCATCGGCAGAACCATCAAGGCCAGAGACAGGCCTCTGTGCCAGGTCAGTGATGCCCTCTGTGCGGTCTGGGTTCCCAGCTGCGGAGAGGCGGGCGGGCAGGGAGCCTGCGCAGCAGCCGGTGGCTCCGGTGCCAGCTTTCTCCCCTTCTCAGTGAACAGTCAAAGCACAAGATGGAAAATGCTGCTCTTTTGTGTGTACAACAGGACATAAATTTTAATTAAAATGATTTTTCCAAAATGAATTCTCGTTCCCCTTCAAGAGAGGCAAAATATGGCCAAGTTTTGCAATTTTTTAAGAAAATGAAGCAAAAAGTACAGACATCATAGGAAAAAAGTCAATAAGCCATGGCAAGCGGAACAAGATGAATAGATGATTGCATTGATCTGAATAAGACAGTTTCAAACCATAATCTCTAAGAACACTCTCTCTCTCTCTCTCTCACACACACACACACACACATGAATTTTATGAGGATTTATGCAATGTATAAGCAAGCATTTGCTAAAACCCATGTGAAAAGCACTGCACTAGCAGTTTCATTGTTTCTGTTATGTGAAATGCTGAAGCCAAGTGACATCACTAGGAGAGCCATGCAAGAATGGCTAAGCAACAGGAGAAAGGAAACAGTCATGTGACCTTTACACGCTCTGACACACTCTTGCCCAAAGCCAGGCCACCCAACTGCTGGTTATTTTAAGAAGCATTCTAGCAGCAGTCAGGACTCTGCCATAAATAACTTGCACATCAGTGCTCCAACACGGAAACCTTTTTGTCATATCTTTCTAAGTGACTTCGATTTTGGAGGCATCTCTGATGACCATTCCTTCCAGAGCCACAAAAGATGTCAGAGACATGCTTATACTGAGGCGTACTTTTTTCTCAGGGGCCCTTTTTGCTTGCAAGCTAGTTCTCTGGGGGATTTTTCAAGATTGGACAGGCTCAAGGGCGCCAACGGCACAAAAGTAATGATGGTTCATCAAATCTATTAAACAATGAAACAGACCCACATTTCAGAAAGTTTCATTAACTCCCATTGCAATTCATTGTAACCTCAAAACCCCAATCCTTGGCACTGGGAATTCTGCCAAAATTCCCAACTTCCTCAGTTGTTCTTGCCTGTAGCAGCTGGGTTGGCTCCTTTCTGATTGCATCTGATTCTTTATCTGACTCACTGGTCACTACCTTCAGACCACTGGCTTTCTTGTTGCCAAGAAGTGCTGAGCATCTACTTCTCCCTAAAAATTCCTCTGCACTATGCAAAGGGAGAGAAACTTGGCCTACAAAGCCTGTTATGCACTCCTGGTACGGTGTACATGGATGCACGTTTTCTGGGTGGCGCCCTTTGGTAGGTAGGCTCTCCTGCCCACAGTTTCAGAACATTCAAACCGTTCAACTTTTCCCAATGAAAACACTGGTGAGTTCCAGTTTAAGACTGGTATCAACAGCAACCACGTGACCAACAGGCACACACATCCAAGCAGGAACGTGAGCTGCTGCTCCAGGGACCCTTTCAAAAACCAAAACTAAGTCTTTTCAAAATTGGCTCAGATATCTTTTACTTATTTTGTTTATTATTTGATTAGGACTAGAAATTTCTGTTGCACAAGCATCCCCCCTTTCCAAAAAGCATACATAAATCTATATCAATTCAGTTTGCTTTGACTTAGCACTGTTCCTCCAGAGAGACATATTAGCAGACAAGGGACCAAACCGCAGACTGAATTGCCTTTATCAGTAAACTCAAACACTCCTTACGACCTACTTCTGAGAATGAGATTTAATCACTATACATCACATCTTAAATAAGAATTGCATCTCTTTTAGGATGTCTTATGATGGGTCTTGTCCTTAGAAAGTACTCAATAAACAGTTGTTGGAAGAATCACTGAGAATTTGGCTCACAAGACATCTAAGTGATTATCAATGTAGTGGATCTTAATAGGAGTCTTTGACTTCCAAGCAGGGTCTTAAAGGCTTTGAAGTTTCAGCTGTTCTTAAATTGCTCCTGTTTTATGCTGAATGTGTGCATGTGGTTTTAAAACATACTAAGCATATTCAAATAATCATCTTACTTGACTTGATAAAAAGAGACTTGTGTTCATAGAAATGTTTTTAACACTAATAAGGAAAAAGGGAGGTTTTTCTAATATTGGTCTGGTTCCCCAAGGGTCAGTGAGACAGATTAACTGTGCCATTGACTCTCTGCAACAAGAACACTTATGAATTGGAACCTCATATCCTTCCTTTCTAAGAACAAACCCCTGATTTTCAAAGCTGGTTTTAAGTAGCACTTAACAATGATAGCCATTGTCTTTTAGACAGAAAAGCTTTGATGTTACTTTCCTTCAAACTAGTTTCAATTAAGCAGATCAACTCCTTGAATGAAAGCTAGAAACCCATGAGTCAATGTGAGTAATTAGTATAAGAGTCATCTGGACATTTATGAGGTAACCAACTAAAAACTCATGAAAGTGTATGTCATCGAACCATGAGCACAAGTCCTCTGCTCTTGTTTCTTCCTGACACACATACTATACATTAACAGATTCTGCATTTGTCACTTGAAAAACAGGATGATTCCCAAGAAGTGTTTGACTTGGAGCTACTCAAGGAAGCAGAATGCAAACACCCATTGCCAGTTCGGTGTGATGCGAATCCTTCAAGTACAAAGCAGACTCAGAGGAACATTGCACATCCGTCTGCGACCTTCTGCCACACACAGGCTGCCAGGAGGGCAGCCTCCAAGATGCTTTGTTCTTTGTGTCAGCCACACCAGACCTCTGTAAAGTGTGGATGTCTCTTACTTGCGTCTTTCAGGATGACAGATACGTGCAGTGGGACCAGGGAAAGGTTCTCTCAACTCCATGCAGCTAAAAAGTCAGTTTACTGAAATATTTCCATCACTGGTTCACATTCCTATACCACTGATTCTACTGACCTACTCAGGGCAGAATCTGTCCTGTGTGGGACTCTGTCCTTAGCACCTAGTACAGTGCTGATTGCAGAACTGCATTTGGCAAACAGACTTTAGCGGGAGGAACTGCACGAGGTGTTGGGTTAGGGGTAAAGATACTGAAGTGTCTTGTTTCCACAATTGCTGATGTTCCTGCATAACTGTCGGACCCTTAAACTCCAAGGTCAGCCCTTGGGCAGCTGGTGAAGGCTCTAATGTTCCTGTAGCCTTGTGCTTCATCTTAGGCTAGCCCCTCCTTGCCTGTTGCTGCATGGAGCTCCTTTAAGGTCTGC